>JAOEHY010045561.1:0-13868 GCA_025447955.1 Psilopsiagon aurifrons
TACAGCTTAAACCGCGGCAGCTCTTTTAGGAGGGGGAGGTGAGTTAACAAACTGTGTGGCTGATTTACAGCTTAAACCATGACACCCTATGTCCAATGGAGCTAATGCCAGCTGACTGCAAGACGGATCCACCACTGGCTAAGACTGAGTTTATTGGTGATAGTGGTAGTGCCTGGGTGTCATGGGTTCAGCAGTAGCAATCATTTTTCTCCTTCTTGGTAGTTGGTGCCTCACTGTGTTTTTGACTTTCGGCCTTGGAACAGTCTGATAACACCAGTGTTTTCAGTTACTTCTTAGAACGTTTTGGTCTGGCCAAGGACTTTCTGAGTCTCATGCTCTGCCAGGGAGGAGGGGAAGCTGGGAGGAAGTAGAAACAGGACACCTGACCCAAACTAACCAAAGAGATATTCCATACCACAATATGTCATGCCCAGGATGTAAAAGAAAGGGAGGGCAGAAACCTGGAAGGGTTGGGGGTTCACGGCTGGGTTGGGCTTGGTATCAGGTGGTGAGCAGCTGTATTCTCTTTCCTTGTATTTTCTTGTATTTCTCTTGTTATTATTATCATTGGTGGTAGCAGTAGTGATTTGTGTTATACCTTAGTTACTAAGCTGCTCTTATCTCAACCTGTGGGAGCTGCATTCTTTTGATTCTCCTTCCCATCCCTCTGGGAGCGGTGGGAAGAAAGAGGGGGGAGTGAGTGAGCAAACTGCATGGCAGATGGGCTTAAACCAGAACAGTGGCAAAACATATTTAAGAAGGGTGGGAAAAATATTGTACAACAGCAATTGCAGAAGGAAAGAAGACTGATAATATGTGACAGCAACAGCTCTGCAGACACCAAGGTCAGTGCAGAATGAGGGAGAAGGTGCTCCAGGCACCAGAGCAGAGATTCCGTTGCCACCCATGGTGCAGACCATGGTGGGGCAGGCTGTGCCCCTGGAGCCTATGGAGATCCATGGTGGAGCAGATCTCCACCTGAAGCCCATGGAGGATCCCATGCCAGAGCACAGGGATGCCCAAATGAGGCTGTGACCCTATGGGAAGCCCACACTATAGTAGGTTCCTGGCAGGACCTGTGGCCCTGTGGAGAGAGGAGCCTGTGCTGGAGCAGATTTGCTGCAAGACTTGTGACCCAGTGAGGAATCCATGCAGGAGCAGTCTGTTCCTGAAGGACTGCACCTCACAGAAGGAGCCCAAGCTAGAGCAATTCATGAGGAATGGCAGCTCTTGGGAAGGACTCACGTTGGAGAAGTACGTGAAGAACTGTCTCCTGTGGAAGGACCACACACTAGAGCATAGGAAGAGTGTCAGGAGTTTCTCCCCTGAGGAGGGAGGTGTAGTAGCAACAAGGTGCATTGAACTGACTGCAAATCCCATTCCCCATCCGTCACTACATCGCTTGGTGTGGAAGGAGGTAGAGAAAAATCAGGACTGAAGTTAAAAGAAGAAGGGAGGGGCAAGGGGATGGCATCTTTCAAGATTTTATTTAATTTCTCATTATCCTAGTCTGTTTTGAGTGGTAATAAATTCAAATAATTTCTTTAAGTCAAGCTTCTTTTTCCCACAATGGTAATTGGTGACTGATCTCTTCCTGTCCTTATATCCACAAGCCTTTCAGTATATTTTTTCCCTCCCTGTCCAGATGAGGAGGCAGTGATAGAGCAGATTTGGTAAGAACCTGGCATCCAGCCTGAGTCAATCCACTCACTAACTTAAACTGAATGTACTTTGTATAGGATTACCACCATGTTTTTAGTTTTAAATTTAAGTCATTCTTCAAAGTAGACAACAAATTGTGCTACTTCTATGTTATTAAATAATAGGCCTCCCTTTAACTTATTATTTTTGTTTATGTATCCAGAAATGTGTTTAGTTCACATAGTGGGTTACTAATAGAAAGACCTCATGAAAACCCTGCACTGAACAATTTTCTGTTAAAGCCTAGATTTAGCCTACTATGGCTAAATATGGCTCCTACTCTAGGCTATTGAAAAGTATTTGTGAGGTCAACAAGGCAATTCAAGTTCTCGAACAGAAGCATGTGCTCTGCCAAACATGATTCTAACAGCTCTTTTTTGTTGAGTAGTTTATGGTTTCATATAACTGATTCAATCCCAGTACTTCATGAAAAAGGAATCTGAACATATGAAAAAATGTATGCAGCCTGATAAACAACTTTCAACCGCATTGACTGAGTAGTGTCAGTGTGTGCTTGATAGGAGTTTTGGCTTTATAGGGTATGTTAAGAAAAGAGATAATTAAAATACCTCTGATACACAGTTTCCTAGAGGTGAAGTTTAACATACCAACTAAACTCCATGTTTTCAGTGTTTAGGAAGATTAATGTTTTCCTGATATATGTCAAATACAAATATTCTCTTGTGTAATGGTTGCATAGAGTACCTTGAGCTTTTTTATTTTTTTTTTCTTAAGCAGCTAGTAGAAGATTTGGGTAGAAAGCTAGAATGCTGTCATTAAAGTTTTCGCAAAATTACAGGTAGATCTTACGCAGAAAACCCCCTCCTAGCCACAATTTTCCTTCTGCTATTTCTATAAAATCCATTTGTAGCCTGAGACTTAAAAAATTAGTATTTCTCCTATCCTTCAGCCTACTTTATGTAGAAGAAACAGTTCTCAATGAACTGTTCTTTTAATGTAATATGTTTCAAAAGCCTATTTGAGTGAATAGTATATAATAATGTCTATCTTTTTTCTAGTGCATAAAATAATCCTAAAATTGAAACCCATTAAGACCTAATATCTCACATTTCCTGCTGATGTGTGCCATTATCAGTGGCTTCATCTATCTTACCCTTTGAAGCTGCGACCTATTTCTCTTTGAGGACAACAGCACCCACCCTCAGACTGGTTTGCAACCACCTGTGTAAGTCACCTGATTGTAAATTCATAGAATCATAGAATCATAAAACAGTTAGGGTTGGAAACGACCTTAAGATCATCTAGTTCCAACCCCCCTGCCATGGGCACGGACAACTCCCACTAAGCCATGCACCCAAGGCTATGTCCAACCTGGCCTTGAACACCGCCAGGGGTGGAGCATTCACAACTCCCTTGGGCAACCCATTCCAGCGCCTGACCACTCTCACAGTAAAGAACTTCTTCCTTATATCCAATCTAAACTTCCCCCGTTTAAGTTTGAATCCGTTACCCCTTGTCCTGTCACTACAGTCCCTAATGAAAAGTCCCTCCCCAGCATCCCTATAGGCCCCCTTCAGATACTGGAAGGCTGCTATGACGTCTCCACACAGCCTTCTCCAGGCTGAAAAGCACCAACTTTCTCATCCTATCTTTGTACGGGAGGTGCTCCAGTCCCATGATCATCCTCGTGGTGCTCCTCTGGACTTGTTCCAACAGTTCCATGTCCTTTCATGTTGAGCAAGACCAGACACAAAACCTATCCCGGAGGGACACCATTCATTACTGGTTTCCATCTGGACATTGAGCCATTGAGCACAACTCTTTGCGTGTGGCCATCCAGACAGCTCTTTATCTACCAAGTGGTCCACCTATCAAATTGATGTCTCCAATTTAGAGACAAAGAAGTCATAAGGGACAGTATCAAACATTCTCCACAAGTCCAGTAGATGACATCAACCGCTCTACTCCTGTCCATCAGTTCCATAGCCCCATCATAGAAGGGGCTTCCCTTCTATGTAACTAAGTAACTTCCACCTATGGATTTAAGCAACATTCTCCATATCACCCCTCTTTTTGTGGCTGTCTAGCTTCTGTTTTTCTGGCACTCCTAGAATTTACAAATAGAAAACTTAGCCTTTATATGCATCCTTTAAATAAATATTGCATCCTTCTCTGATAACTTTTCTTTAAATGGAATTTTCCTAATTCTCATTAAATTAAAAAAATAATAAATCTTTTATTAACAGTATTAAAAAGAATACATGTTGCTTTGTCCAGACATGTCCCATGCTTTTCTGATTTGGATATCTTATGCCTTTATTTTTTTCTAATCAGAAGATTAGTGACTTTTGTTTACAAACACAGAAAAATATAAAAATATGGACATGATTGCTTACCTTATTTCTGATTTGATCCTAGACTTTATTCTTGTTGGTTAAATATAGAAAGCTTAAAGTTACAAACCACAACCTTAGCAAAATTTTTTTTAAAATGTCAAAGTTTCAAAATCAATTTAAAATTTACTACAGAACCAGTCTCTTTAATCAAAAGTGCATCCATACTTAAGTTCAGGTAAAAAATGTGATTTAATTCTGGAATAATTACCCTTTTATTCTTCATAATTCATTTTAACAATGGAAACATTTTTTCCGGCAGTTTAAGTATAAAAATGTTATCATTTCCAAAATTCTGCATGTCCTTTTTACCGATATTATTATATATTCTATGATTAAAGCTCATTTTAGTTATATTCATTTGAATTAATTTAGCTTTGATTCCTAGAAAGTGATAGCAAGGAGAAAGGATAAATCTATTATTAAGTTTCATTTTTTTTAATTTCTTTTATTAGTCTTATGCTTAGAATAATCATTATTATATAATTCAGAAGTTGGATTTAGCATTATTTTGACTGTAAATTCTTTAAGATTGTCATCTTAGATTGAGTATATCTTGACTTGCAGAGAGAAATCACTTTCTTGCTTCACTTACAGAAAATGACAGGGCGTTTATGTAATATATAGGGAAAAGTAAGATGTATGTTGACACACTAGCAGTTGTATGCCCTTTGTTTTTCAAAAGAATTCAGAAATATTGCTTGCATATTAAAATACCTACAAATCCAGTGATTTCAAAAGCAAACCTTAGGAAAGGATTCAGAGTGTAGCTCAGGCAAGGGCACATCGGTGATAGTAAACAAAACTTGTATTTTTTACATTATAGACAAATGAAAGCTTATTCTGAAGCAAATCAATGCATATGGATTTCTAAAAGGTCTGAGCATGGCATAACCCATGCATTGAGTTCCATTTCATTCTAATTACTGAACTTGTCATACCTTCATGCTCATATGCATGAAGGTCCTCCTGTACTGTTTGTCACAAACTTAATTTTTCTGTTCACGTGAACTACAGCAAATAGTCACCTCACCCCTTCCTCAGTCAGGCTGAATTGACTATACAAGAATTTCAGTAGATTCAGGTTTTAAGGTGGAAAATTCTTCTCTCTTCACCCAAAAGGAATTGAATTATACCTATGATAAACTTTTTCTCACCCTCACCCTTTTTTTTCCCAGTAAGGACTTACATATAAGATTGAATTTGTGTGAATAACATGAGAGCAAAGAGCTGTACTTGGAAAGCATGTATTTTGCATGCAAGTCATGTTAGTGTCATACGTGCAGAAAGACTATAAATAATTTCATAGCATTAAAAAAACATGTGCTAACTATAGCATATGCATAAATCATCATAAAATGGTGTTCCACTATCCAAAAATGGCTCAGATGTTTGCAGGAATTATGTTCTAAATCGTAACAGAAAAAAAATGTTAAGTAATTTCTTTTTTTTTTTGGTGGTGGGCTATTTTTGTTTTGGTTTTGTTTGGTTGGTTTTTGGTTTGGGTTTTTTCATTGTTTTTAGTTTGTTGGGGTTTTTCTTGTTGTTTTGTGGGGGGTTTTTTTGTTTGTTTGTTTGTTTTTTTGTGGTTGGTTCATTTGTTTGTTTCTTTTCTTAATTTTCTTCCATTTAGACCATCCCATAGCACATCTGACAACCCTGACATGCATTTTGTCTGTAAATCTCAACAAATGAAATACATTGTCTCAGTCTGCCAATGTACATTTACAAAAGGTCAATATAGAAAACTGTATCAATTCCCTAAATATCCTTGCTAGGATTGTCTTAATAAAAAAACTATCAACATATTGATATCTTCTGCTCAATAATAGGATTTTAACATCATTTTATGAGATGCCGCACCAAGCTGCCGCTTCATTTCTTACTGCATAATTTTGACAGAAACATTTGGAAAATCAATGCCTCAGAGCTGTGTTTGGATTTACTGCTGAATCCAATTACAGTGTATTATCATAAAAAGCATCAAAGAGAAATTTATTGATGGGGCTTGTTTAGTGAGTATGCAACTCTTAACCCTAAATATTGCAATGTCATAATTTCTCACAATAAAAAAAGAGGAAAGAGAAACAAACTCTATAATCTGGCACAACAGACACCTTACTTTCAGATATAAAGAAGTCTATTCTTACCTACCAACATTCCCAGACAGAAGCAAAAGCCTTAAAAATGTTATAATTGTTGTTTTATTATTAGTTATTGATTTTATCTAAATAAGGTATATCAACTATGCCCTATTATTTAAATCAATGAAAGAAATTACTTTTTCATATTTATGTTCAAGAGCACTTGAAGCAGTGTAATTTTTCAGTCCAAAGTCCCAGATAAGTTTATATGCCTCTGCCTCAGACAGCCATCAATTTAACTGCTATTAGAAATTAAAAAACAGATTATAAGAATCACTAATTTTTTACATTAAGAAATTGAGCTGCTGAATTTATTTTCATGTATCTTTGAGGTTCCTCTGCAGTCTATTCTATGTTATCATCAATTCTGTAAATTACAGAATCATAGAATCCATCTTTACAAAAGGACACGTGGTCATCTTTTCGTAAGGATATACAGTGAGAAGCCTTATAGACCTTCCATATCAGCATTAGAATGAATGAAGGATCTTGCACAAATGGCTTCTACAATAAACAAAGACTTAACAGAATAGGGGCAAAATAAAAAAAACAAAAGCAAAGTCAAAAATTAAATTACACAATAATTTTTCCATCTCTTCTAGCACCTATATGGGACACATTTATGGGTGAGTCTCGTACTCAAGATTTTCCTTTAAAAAAAAAAAAAACTTATAAGAAGAAGAAATATATTGGGGAGGTATTTATTTTTCTATTTGCAATGATCAGTAAAGAACTCTACATACGAGTATATATATTATAAATTGCACCAAAATTTAAAAAAATATTTGAAAGATACAAATTGATTTTAAAAACCAACAAGCAATAAATTCTGATGGCTTTTATAGTTCGTACATTTTTCTCAAAAAAAATTAATTTGTTATCAAATGAATAGGGTTTAGGATATCATTTGATAACAAGATAGCATCATAGAATCATAGAATAGTTAAGGTCGGAAAGGACCTTAAGATCATCTAGCTCCAACTCCCCTGCCATGGGCAGGGAAATCTCCCACTAAACCATGCCACTCAAGGTTATGTCCAACCTGGCCTTGAATACCGCCAGTGATGGAGTATTCACAACTTCTCTGGGCAGCCCATTCCAATGCCTCACCACCCTCACAGTAAAGAACTCTTTCCTCATTTCCAATCTAAACTTTCCCTGTTTAAGTTTGAGCTCATTACCCCTTGTTCTCCCACTACAGTCTCTAATGAAGAGTCGCTCCCCAGCATCCCTATAGGCCCCTTTCAGATATTGGAAGGCTGCTAGGAGGTCTCCATGCAGCCTTCTGTTCTCCAGGCTGAACAGATCCAACTTTCTCATCCTTTCTTTGTACGGGAGGTACTCCAGCCCGTGATCATCCTCGTGGCCCTCCTCTGGACTTGTTCTAAAAGTTGCATGTCCTTTTCATGTTGAGAACACTAGAACTGCAAACAATACTCCAAGTGAGGTCTCACGAGAGCAGAGTAGAGGGGCAGGATCTCTTCCCTCGACCTGCTGGTCATGCTCCTTTTGATGCAGCCCGGGGCTGTAAGTGCACACTGCCAGCTCATGTTCATTTTTCCATCGACCAATACTCCCAAGTCCATCTCCTCAGTGTTGATAATAATCATAGAATCATGGAATCATAGAATAGTTAGGGTTGGAAAGGACCTTAAGGTCATCTAGTTCCAACTCCCCTGCCATGGGCAGAGATCATTTTTGATTTTGGCCTTGCTATTTTGGTCATCAGCTGCTGTATTTATTACTTTGGATCTTTGTTGAAGATTCCTTGTAGTTTTAGATTCTTTAGATGGAGATGTGAAAAAAATTTCAGCTCCAAAAGTCCTTTCAAGCTTCCTGAAAGTTCTAAAATAATATAATTATCTCACCTGATAAATAGAACGTAATAGAGCATTCAAAATAACTAATATTAACTCAGGCTGTGATTACACACATGTAAATATAGACATGAAACTATATGGAATTATCCATAGCCTTGAAAGCAAAATTCTTTTCCTTAAGAATCACTTTTTGACTACAAAACTGTAGTACTTTTCAGAGTATTATCATTATCATCATCATTATCATTATCCAGTGCTTAGGGTTATGAAACCCCTTGTCATGGGGTACTGAATAGTACAGTACATATCTCAGAGTAATTTTCCAATTTAAAGCTTCCAGTCTAAAGGTTTAAATTTGCATAAAATTAATAATTTTCCTAGGTTAACACATTTTACAGATTTTATTGCCTAATTTATGCTAGCAACATTTGCCTGTTTTTTGGTTACCAAAGACTGCATGAATTCAGACACTGCTTGCCCGATCTCTGCTTAGGGCTATTAAAACACAAAACAAACCCCTCACTTTTGTGCACGTGTTTTAAGTTGCCACATGTAGCTTCTCCTAGGGGATTTTATTGATTCAGGGAAAGAAGACAGAAGTTCAAGTCAGGAATGGAATAGCCCTTCTAAATTAAAATAATATGTCACTGCTGATGGTATATAGGTACTTCTTTAGAAAAATCAGCATTTAGAGAATTTGAGCAAGTCACTTAAATAGCAGTAACTTTAAAATGTTCTAAATACCTTAAACACAAATAATTGAACTCCTCAAATGTACTTTCTACTTCGTGCAGAAGTCTGCATCTTCACCCATAACAAGTAAAAAAAAATGGTATTCAGTCATCTTTTGAGATTTATCAACTTCAACCAATGTTCACCAGCCAGTATTTATTCATTAAAACTTCACTGCAAAACAATTGCACAAGCCAACAGCTTTCATTACTTCCTTTGCAGTGTCACATAACAATAGCTAGTCAGTGCACATATCAGATCAAAACCATTTATCCTATCCTTAGTTCCACCAAGCATAAGCAGAAGTCTCTGTGTTTGTGTCAGCAAATACTAATACTTAATGGGATGCAGTGGTGAATAAGACCTTAGCATTCATCTAAATCTAAATTTTAGATTTAGATGGTGGAGTGGTCAATGGCTCAATATGCGGCTGGAGATCAGTAATGAGTGGTGTCCCTCAGGGACTGGAGTTGAGCTGAGGGTTGGTGAGGCACTGGAATGGGTTGCCCAGAGAAATTGTGAATGCTCTGTCCCTGGTGGTGTTCAAGTGCCGGTTGGACAGAGCCTTGGGTGGCACATTTTTCATGTGAGGTGTCCCTGCCCATGACTGGGGGGTTGGTACTGTATGATCTTAAGGTCCTTTCCAACCCTAACTATTCTATGATTTTATCAGTCTGTGAGATGGAAAGGGCTTTAACAGAGCCTTGGATGACATGGTTTAATGGGAGGTGTCCTCGCCCATGGCAGGGGGGTTGGAACTAGATGATCTTAAGGTCCTTTTCCAACCCTAACTGATCAATGATTCTATGATTCTAAATTCCATTAAAGAGTACAAAGTGAAAATGATCCGAAATTATATGAGTGTGACTGCTCAAATTGTGAATAATGGACATTGAAAACACTCACCACCTCTGCAAAAGGCTTTGCTTTCATTTTCACACCAGTGAAAACAGAGGAGGATACTTGAATTTTAACAGTTTAAGGTCAATGACCTCTCTCTCTTTTCTGTCTAAAGTTCATCTAATTACAGATGGTCTTAGTGACTTGCAAATTTTTTACTGCATTGCATGAAGTAAAAGTTGAAATACAAAGCATTTACTGCATTCTGTAGGCATGACAAGATAAAGAGACATAAAGGAGGGCGCAAAAACAGGAACCTCCCATATCAGGATAGACACACCCTTTGGGTTCCACCTATTTTTAGCACATACAGAGAAGATGCAAAGCTAAAGATTCCTCACCTTGCAAGAAACATATGCTGTAGGAATTTGTGGCTTTATCATTAACTTAGAGTCAAAGCCACTGGATGTTGACTTGGAATTTTCACACTACACCACTTAACAAGTAGCAGATGAGGTACTCAAGAAGCTATGTTTGTGGCCGATTTCACCAATGAACAAAGAACAATTTTGGTAAATTCAGATGTGTCTTAGAAATGCTCAATACATATGATGACACGAGCTTTAGGACCAATCTTGTCTAACTTACAATAATTGAGACAGACATCCCCCAGTTTTGTTAATGATGTCATGATAATGAAACCTCAAGGAGGACATATTGAGCTTGAAACACAGATAAATCTGTTAGGTACTGCTACAATAATAAATATATTTACTACTTGCTTTTCCTTGAGCAGTTCTAGGATGTACAGGCCAACCATAATCTCCACAGAGCAGAAATAATCAGATACCACATGGTTCTGAATCAAACTTTGCTATGCCACCACCTCTGTCCAAAGCATAGTAAGAGGTTACAGCTGAGATGTTGCTGTGTACAAGGACTCAATTTCAACAACATTTCTGGGTGACCTAATATTTGCATTTTTTAGTAGTTCAATAAGCATTATGTCTAGAAGTGATCGTTTTGAAATCAAACACCACAGGAGTGTTTCAATGAACAACTTGAGTTCAGTCAAAGTAGATAATTGGACAAATCTCAACATTCTCTGAAAGATTCTTTTTTCTTTAATTTGCTGAAGCTATGAATTGAACCACTGTAATTTAGTTTGAATCTACACAAGATCTGATGCATTGTACAATGAAATAGTTAAAAGATACTCAGAAAACAATGGCCAATGAAGAGCAATGTCCAACAATAGACTGGTTATAAGGAAGAAATTCTTTACTCTTAGGGTGGTGAGGCACTGGAATGGATGCCCAGAAAAGTTGTGAATGCTCCATCCCTGACGGTGTTCAAGGCCAGATTGGACAGAGCCTTGGGTGACACGGTCTAATATGACGTGTCCCTGCCCATAGCAGGGGAGTTGGAACTAGATGATCTTAAGGTCCTTTTCAACCCTAACAGTTCTCTGATACTAATAAAAAAAAAAAAGAACCCAAATGGTTAACTGTTTATGATATTCTCAGTTCTAGAAACATGGTTTACTTTTATTGAACTCCGCAACATTTTGTTTTATACTTTTTTTTTATTGCATATTCATTTATTTATTTTTGTGTTTCTTATTTATTAAGAAACAAGCTTGATTGTTTCTTGAACAGCAAAGCTGTACGTTTAGAGGAGTCCTTGCTTGTGATAAAACTGTATTAAAATCTCATATGAACAGAGATTCAAACGGACCTGGTTAGTGATACATTTAAACAAACTAATAATTAGATAAAATATGCCAATATAATATTAACTTATTTATCTAGGAATCTCATTCCTACTCTCTGCCTGTATAGACCCCAGAGGTCCTTAATTACTCTTCCAATTGGCTCCAAGTTTCTTTTGACTCACATATTATTAAGAACTCTAGCTATGTATAAATGAAGTTTTAAGCTGTAAAATTTATGATATGGCAAAATCTCCCTCAGTATCTAAACCATCTATTTAAATTCTTTTTGGTACTGTTGTCTTGGTATGTCTTTTTGAACTTCATAGAAAAGCTTTGGAAAGGCAATATTATAAATTGTTCAGGATACATGTAGGTAGATCAAAGACCAAAGCTCTGAGCTTACAAAATGCCATGATCAGTTTGCTACTCAAGGTTTGTTTAGGTCTCAGTTGGTCTGTTTTTAAACAGAGGAATTAGAAGTGTTCATCAAGCTGTTGGTGTGACTGTAGAAGGATCTGGTGAACATTTTAGTATACTATTTAGTTGGCACTGCAATTGGTATTCAACTGTCATTCTTCACCTAATACTGCTGAATAAACTGTTGCCACAGTTCCAAATTTGAGCTTTGATGATGGAGACAGCCCACCGGGAAGCACTGGGCAAGGAGGAGCATAGAATGCAACTGAAAAGGAAGGAAGATAGTGCAAGTAAAAAAATTTTAACCAGTCTTTCTTTGTAAAGTCTTAATTCACAGTGCCTTTCTCAAAGCCACAGGAAGGTATATTACAGCTGATTTTAAGATTTATGCTAACAATTTAAAGCTCCACAGATGTTTTGTTTTCTCCTGACTTGAGTAACCTTCTAATAGTTTTTTGAAGTGACACATGAATACTGGAAAGAATGAGCTATCAGCTATCCAAGGGAAGTGGGAAGCAGAGGAATAGGAAGTACTGCATACGAATGGGAAGCAGAAGCAAAACAAGTCACTGCAAAAGCAGGTTAGGTCAGCATATTCCAGTTGTAAAGTAAACTAAGGAGCTTTGAAGAAGTTTGCCAAGTCTGGCAAGAAACAGTAAGTTGAAATTCATCATCATGATCGTGACTCAAATCCTAGATACTGAGCTGGCCATACATAGGTCTACTGGTATGAGAATGACTATGGGGACTGCTTCCTTGAACACATTTATACTATGTGTCCCTATTTCGCTGTTTAAGTAAATGAAAAAGCCTGGCAAGAGAGTATACACAATGCAAGCTAACTATGAAACTGGTAGAAATTACTGGAAAACAATAACAAACTATGCAAGTTAAACTTTTTATCAGGTAAAATATGTTTTCTATTTAAATGTCAAATTTTATTTTTTATTTTTTATTCTTCAAAACTATAGCAGACAGATCAAAATATGAGAGTCCTGTGATAAAACCCATATACAGAAAACAGAAAATATGCATTTGGACAGACCTTCATGAATGTTAAACTTTGTGCATATAAAAAAGAAGCTAATTCAAGAAGATTTTGATGGTTTTGTTTTATATTTTTGTTTTATATTTTTATTTTTTATTTGCATTTTATCTTCTTTCTTATTATATCCTACCTGCATAGATGTCTACGGAGAATGTGTTAAAGCATGAACAAACACACAACATATGCCCTCTGTATTAAATCACCACTGTCTAATTAGATGAGATCTGCACAAGCCAAAATAACAGAACTTGCAAGCAGAACTAAGAACATAAGTGATGTACATTTTTTATTAGTCCAAATTTGTGTATCTATTAACTCAAATCTTTTTGGCCACAGTGATATGAGATTCAGAAAACAGGAAAGTACATAACAGTTGACAATTAGGAAGTGGAGCAGAGGTGAACAGGAGGGCATCACTGTCTTGTTTTGATCCTTTGTTCTGTTTGGTTTAGATATCTAACATGAAATGTTATCTGGTTCCCTGCAATTCTCACTGATAGAGAATCTGGGTAAAAAGAGTAACACTGTCTGAGAGCAGGTTAATAAAGTACAATTTTCCCAATGCTGCCATCCAATTAATGCTATTCTAATATAATTTCAATCTTGTATTGAATCTTTTATTGTCAGATAGTCATGTAAAATCAGGTTCTCTATAAGATCAGATCCATAGATTTCACATTAAAAACATATTAATGCATTTAGAATATAGGAAAAACTTAGAATATAGGATATTCACTGGATTTTTATTCTGTACATTTTCTAACAGGACAAAACATTTGATAGAGAGAGAGAGAGTTTTCAAGTGAATATCCTCAAGCTGATTTTTTAGGGATTTTTTTTTTTTGTTTCTTTTTCTTCATATATACTCACAACTTTGCCTTTCTGAGTTATTTTGTTTGGACAACATTTACCATGAACCAAAAGGCTTTACAGGTAAGATACATGCTACTTGAAATACCAAAAAATTGTTTCTTGATAAACATATACAACAGATAGTTGTGATTCACAGGATAAGTGCTAATATGCTGTTGTGGTTTAAGCCATAAATCAGCCACGCAGTTTGTTCACTCACTTCCCCCTTTTTCTTCCCTCTGCTCC
>JAOEHY010045563.1:0-12119 GCA_025447955.1 Psilopsiagon aurifrons
CTTTAGTGTAAGGGTGGTGAGGCACTGGAATGGGTTGCCCAGGGAAGTTGTGAATGCTCCATCCCTGGTGGTGTTCACAACCAGGTTGGACAGAGCATTGGGTGACATGGTTTAGTGGGAGGTGTCGCTGCCCACGGGGGTTGGAACTAGATGATCTTAAGGTCCTTTCCAACTCTAACTATTTTATGATTCTACAATTATACATTCAAGGTATGTTCTAGGACCCCATTAATTTTAATGCTTGTGAGCTACTTGCAGATTTTCAGATGAAGGGATCTCCATGCAGTGACTGCAAAGTATTCATTTTAAAATTGTTTTTTGGGTTTTTTTTTGGTTTTTTTTTAATTGCCTTGCTGTTGAGCTTTTATTCCAGTTAGTCAACATATCTGGCCTTTCTGCTATGTCATACGTTGTTTCCAGGTTGCGTGTACTGCTAGTCTTCGATGAATTTATTCTGTGGTTCTGTGATTCTATGAATTAGCACAATCAGGAAAGCCAGTCAGCACAATCACTTGAATGATACTTAAGAATCAGGAAAAATGTTAAGAATTCAGTTAATCTTTTAAGAAGTTTTGCTAAAGGAGTGAAATACACAGAAATCAAAATAACACTCTAAGTTCCTGAAGAAGGCATATTTGAATTTTTCAGTAGTTCCATTATTCTACTATTATATTTCCCTCACAGCTCCCAAATTATCTTTGTGTACTTTGTGCGCAGTATTTTGCTTAAACCTTTAGTCCTAAAGATTTAAGTTCAGTGACTTTTTTTCAAAGGAGACCTGATCTTACAAACCATGTACAAGCTTGTTCTTTTTATGAGATTCGTTTCTCTGAGTGGGGAAAAAATAGTAACCCATTCAGTTGCATAGATGATCCCAGGTATCATGGACAACCAGCTGTACATAGCCCTGCTTTTGAGGAGGAGGATTGACAAAGATTTGAAGATCGCCAGAGCTGCCTTCCAACCTCAAGCATACTGTAATTCTGTGGTCAGTCCTGAGCTTTGAAAGAATCATATAGTTAAGCAAAGTCTCCTGTGACAGGATTCAGACTCTGACCACTGCCAGACTTTCTATCTCCACCTTCAAGTATTGATGGTGATAATTTGAACTGTGAGAAGCCATCCCTCTGAGAGGAGGGAGAAAAAAGGTGATACATTCCAGGTTGTGTGCTGTTGTGTGAACCATTTCCAGCAGGCAAATCATTTTAGCCTGCCACACAGCCATTCGCAGAGCCAGCACCTGGCTCTACCAGTGCCATTTCTAAGTGTTGTTAGCTAATTCTCATCTCTAATGCAGCTGACAGAGGTTCCTCCACTGCTGTTATTTCTAGCAGTGGTCCTTGAGACTTCTCCCCCGAGAAGGCTTTGCAAGCTTCTGCTGTGATTAATTAATGTAATTATATAGAATCTTGTTAAGCTAATTTCTGAATTCTTGAAAGCTTGAAAATCATAGAATAGTTAGGATTGGAAAGGACCTTAAGATCACATAGTTCCAGCCCCCCTGCCATGGGCAGGGACACCTCCCACTAAACCATGTCACCCAGTGCTCTGTCCAACCTGGCCATGAATGCCTCCAGTGATGGAGCATTCATAACTTCCTTGGGCAACCCATTCCAGTGCCTCACCACCCTCACACTAAAGAACTTCCTCCTTATACCCAATCTAAACTTCCCCTGTTTAAGTCTGGACCCATTACCCCTTGTCCTCTCACTACAGTCCCTAATGAAGAGGCCATCCACAGCTTCCCCATAGCCCCCCCTTCAGATATTGGAAGGCTGCTCTGAGGTCTCCACGCAGCCTTCTCTTCTCCAGGCTGAACAGCCCCAACTTTCTCATCCTATCTTCATACGGGAGGTGCTTCAGTCCCCTGATCATCCTCGTGGCTCTCCTCTGGACTTGTTCCAACAGTTTCATGTCCTTCTTATGGGGGGGACACCAGAACTGTACACAAGTACTCCAAGTGAGGTCTCACAGGAGCAGAGTAGAGGGGCAGGATCATCTCCTTTGACCTGCTGGTCACAGTCCTTTTGATGCAGCCCAGGATAAGATTGGCTTCACAAACACTTGTGAAGGTTAGAATAATATATAGATAAGTGAAGCAGCTGTAAATAATGGTGACAGTATATAAAATCAGGGTTGTACATTGCTCTGGTTAGGGGGGAAGTTGTATAAGTATTTTCTCTTCATTGCAGCACTTTGCATTGTCCTGGTAAAAGCACTCTTGTGCTGCAGTTCATCTGAAAGCAGTGCTCAAAAGCTAATTGTGTAGTATACGATGTTAGTAAGTTTTAATTTTTTTTTTTTTACATTCCCTTTTTTCAGCCTTCCCTTGGAGTGAAGAAGCCAACTAAAGCCCTACTTTACGTCATACTGAGCCCTGTGGGCCCTTACTTTGCAAGTGGAAGCTTTAATCCCATATCCTTATGGGCGGATCCAAAATATGTAAGAGCCTGGAAAGGAGGAACAGGGGACTGCAAGCTAGGAGGGTAAGAAAACCTAATTCTGCATCTTCTACATAGCTTACAGAGGAGTTTTGTGTTTTAGTGAAGTATCTAATCCAGCAGAAGTAGAGGTATAAAATGTAGCAGTGAAATAACTTACTGTAACACAGATTTCAGAATTGTACTTCACAAATATTATGTGTGCAATTCAGTGGCGTATTTTTGTTTGCATATTACAGTCAAGTGGATTACTTGCAGAGGCAATTTTGCAGCATCTCAGGCTGAGACACTAGACCTGGAAGGTGTCCATGTAACACTTTGGCTGTTCCACTTGCAGAAGTTGACACTAAAGATATCACTCCTGTGATACAGCATTCAGTGTAGCAGCATTCTGCCAACTGGACAGTGAGCAGCATTGACTGCTGACCTCCTCCTTTGGCAGACTGTGCCAACAAGCCATTTGCAGTTAACTAGGGGAGTATGAGTGTTTAAAGGAAAGCATGAGACAATTATCTGCCTCGACCATCATCTGGCAGTTTTCTGCTGAACTAGGCCAAAGCTCTAGATAGATGGAGACATCATTGTTAATGTCCAAGTACTTGACTTGCAGAGTTGAAGCTGCTCAGGAATGGACTGGAGCAAGCAGCTTGGAAGTGGCTAAATAAATTACTCTATTATATGTCCTTGGTCTTCAGTTTTAACAAAGCTTATTGCCTCTACCTGGGAGTTTGTTTCCTAGGCAGGAAGTTAGTAGCTGTCAAATGCTGCTCAACAGCTTTCCTTCATTCAGTCTGATGTTCTGAGATCTTCAGGTTTTGTTTGGTTTTACAAATACATTAATCGTTTCCTATTCATCCTTCCTATGTCAGCTGTGAAAATAACGGAATAGTCTGGAGTCACTACTGACTTGGCTTGTGCCCAAAAGTGAGAATGTAACTCCAGTGTGGTCAGCACTTCGGGCTGCTAACTTTGGGTCTTGATGGTAACATCAGAAACTATAAAGAGTTTTTTCCTTCTCTCAAAGCAGCTATAGAGTAGGTCAGTAGTCGAGTTCACTGTAGGGCAGCATTTTGGGAAAGCAATTGCTTCTTGAGCATGTGGAATTTGAGGCCTGTCTGCAGCTCATGAAGCTACTAGTTCTGTGAATGTCTTTTACTGGAAAAGAAATAACTTACCTCTGGCAATTTTTGTGTCTCAAGAGTTTTATCTGACACACGTGAGATGAGGTAGATGGTTTTGTTTTCCTTTTTTTTTTAAAAAAAACCAACCCAAAACAAATAAAAACCAAACAAACAAAAAAAAAACCTAACAAAAAAACAAAAACGGAAAGCCAAAAAAAAAGACCCAACAACCAAAACATGAGCTGGATGGGAAGTTTTCGGGTTGTAGATAAAAATAATCTAGGAAAATATTAGTAGAATACTTCCAATTAAAATATTCCAGGGACAAGCGGTGACTGTGAAGAGCACTAGCTCATAAGGTAAATGAGCACAAAACCTTGCACAGAAATGAGAAAATACCCAACCAGATACTTACAACTGTTTGCTCTTTCTTTTTGCCTCTGGAAGGAATTATGGCTCTTCTATTTATGCCCAGCAAGAAGCCCTTGAATTTGGCTGCCAGCAGGTGTTGTGGCTCTATGGAGAAGATCATCAAATAACTGAAGTTGGAACAATGAATCTGTTTCTCTACTGGATAAATGAAGATGGAGGTATAGTAACACAAACCATGAAAATTCTAAGTAGAACAGTTGGGAATTTAATGTACAAAATAAACTATATAAAAGTGCAGATCATAAATGAAGATGATTTATCAAAGTAAATGTCTATTCTTTTCTGAAAACTAATAGATAACCAAGTCATACTATTGTGAAAGAGGAGGTTCTGGAGCAGCTGTGAGTACTACCTACTAATATCGTAAACTGTTTGGTCAGTCCATGTGCTCAGAAGGGTAGAGTGTAGCCATGCACAAGGTCACACTGGAGACTTGGTGTCATCTCTAGCAGCATGCTTTATCTTGAAGGAGGTGTTGAGTCAGAAAAATATGGGGACATACTAAAGATACCTTATGGCTGTAAAACTCTAAACTCTGTGACTTTGGGCATGAGTGGTTCCCATTATAACTTTCTGACAAGTCAAATATTCCTAAAGGATAGCCAAAAGTATTTTGCCATCCAAGTGATGAAGAACTCGTCTGTTTCTTTGAAGAATTTCAAAGTTGTGTCCAGTGGAGCAGAGAGACAGAAACACATCAGTCGACATCCCACATCACTAATGCTGAAAAGATGCTTTCAAGATACACCATTATTCTTGAAGCCATTTTTACCAGTTTGTACCTACAGTCACTTCTGAGCAATGTATACGCTAATTAGGAAGCTGTCTAGTTAAAAAATAGCCAACTATTTAGGCATCTCAAAAACAGACATTAGGTGTGTAAGTACTCAGAGCTTGAGAAGTGTTAGCTACACCTGAGAACTGATTCAGAGGATTACATGACTCTTGGTCCTTGAAGGATTGAACTACTCTTAGGCAAGTGAATAAAAGGACAACTCCTGACTTCCATGTTTGCTGGCCTTCCATGCAAATTAAATATTACTGAATTTTGCATGGCAGCAGATTCCCACTTCATCATAGTGCCACGGGTACCTTTAAATACTGACATTTTTCTGGCAGTGCTCAGCTGCAGTACAGAGGCAGCATTCTTTGGGGACAGCAGTATGCTTTAGATAGCATAGGGTAATGGGAAGCCAGCTACCTGACTTTCATTTCCAGTTACATTACTGTTTTTTCTGCAAAATCATTACCTCTTTTGTAAGGGGAATGACACTCCTTCAGTGTTGAATGAGTCTGTGATGTCTTGTGAATGAAACTGTAAATATGAGAAATATTGTTGTTACAGCAGCAGTAGATTTGTCAGCATAGTTAGATGGCCAAATTCATAACTTGTGTAACTTCTCTGGAGGGACACAAAAATAGATTTTGGCTCATTCTGCTCAGGGAAAAGACACTGAAGGGGGGACATAATTAGAATTCAATGTTCTCATTGTACTTAAACCAGGAATATGCTGGAATTATCCAGCTGCAGCATGGTACTGTTCCAAAGATCTGCCAATCGCTACGTGACCAGTGCACTACTGAATAGTACTATTGTGAGGTGGCCATAGCAAACAACTTGTAATTCATGCCACCCAAACTAACTGTATACTGGCAAACCTGCCATTCCACACGATGTGGTCATTAGCATCATTGGCGCACTTTGCTGTCCCCTGATGTGTTGATTAATGCTTAATTTATGATATCTTTGATTAAGAAACATTTGCTGCCAAAGTGTGTCATCACACACCCACCTATGGCTTTGCATTGTGATTTGCGTTTGCCATTATGTTCTGTCACTTCACAAAAAATACTTACTTAAAATGCGGTTTTGTTTTGTTATGCAAATTCTGCAGCTGAGAGAGGGATCTAACATAAAAATCCTGAGGCAGAAATTGCAGATCATCATCAAAAGGAAAATGCCCTTCTTTGTGTGTTCAGAGGTCACTGCAGAGTAGTCTGAACTGCTCTCCTTGGTTTATAACAAATGGAAGACCAAAGCCTAGACTGAAGGACATCTGTGCTTCCAATGAGAATAGACTTTTCTTGCAAGCCTTTGCTATGTATTTTGAGTTACAGCATTGTGATTGTACATGACATGTTGCCTTGGGCATCAGGAGGGGCTTGGAAAAATGTTTTCTTTGTAACATCAAGGAGGGAGTAGAGGAAGAAACTACTCAATTTGTGGTAAAATAACATGACATAGTCTCTGCTGCTTTTGTATCACCACTGCTGCTCTGGCAGAAATTTAGGAGCATGATATTTTGGTCATCAAACACTGTTACTGGTTTATGTTCACAAAGTGCACCTTTGGTTACCCTGCAGTCCCTTCCACCTACCTCTTCAGAGTACATAAGATGTTGACATTGAAACTAATTTCCTTTAATAATATCTGTTCTTTTGCTTAGAATATAGGCTTGACTTTATGGAAAACTTTAAAATTTAAACATATGTCCAACTTGAAGGTTGCTAACTAGGAAATCAGTGTGCTTTCCAAAAATTTGCTTTCTTCAGAATGATTTGGAACCATCTGGGTTCTACTTCTAGCTTTAATGTTAAGGCATTGTGAATAGTATTCAGGCATTGCTTAATATTTTTGTGCTGTTATTAAAATTGGGATTTGTAGTGCTCACTTCAAAATAGCTCACATAAATTGAAAAATAAATACATTTTTTTTTTGTAGAACAGGCAGGTAACATACCAGGCAAGCTTGATTAGTGGTCTGTAGGTGAAAGATTATTTGTGCTGCACAATTATCTTTTATAAGAAGACTACTAACAAAATAAGGGTCATACCTTCTGATCTAATAGGAAGCCATAGCAATAGCAAGGAGAGTAAAGCATCAAATGAATAAGATGGCAGGCAAAGAAAAGAAGGGGAAAGTAATTGAGGAAAGTCAATTGACAGAGACACAAAGACAGAGTGATTGCAGGAGGGGATGGTAGAAGAAAAGCCTGAGGGGAATAAGGAGAAAGGAACAGAAACAGAACAAACTGGAAGAGAAGATCAGCTGTTAACTAATAGTGAAGCCAAGGTTTCCTGGGTTCTCCTTGACCCGAAGTTCCCTTCTGTTAAAATGTATTTTGGTGTATTTCTCAGCTTTGTTATAGTGTGAATAGTACTGAAGGCATCCCATACTTGGAATCTTATCTGCTATATGTTCATAAATACAAGTGTGTAAAAATTGAAGCTGTGCAATATGCAAGCCTCATTTAAAAAATCCCTTTAAACACTGATGGAGTACCATTGTTACAGCATGCCTATACCATGCCTGGTTTAATGAAACACTGGACTTAGAGTGCTACTACTGTAACAGTAACAGTAGTCAACTGAAGAGAAACCCTGACATTTTCCTTTAAATACCTTTCCCCCCCTTTTTGCTACTATACTTTTTAAGGCTTCTACCACATGAAAATAATTCAGAAGGCAAATGGAGTCCATGAGATCAGTCTGGGTTGGTTTGGTTTTTTTTTGAGATGGACAAACTGATGTCATATGGAGCCTGGTTTGGCATCAATTCACAGAGAGGATGAGGTTTTTTGGCATGCTGTGCTGGATAGTGTTATCATCTCTGCCGGATACCAGGGGAGCAGATGTTCCTTGGGTTGCCCCAGGCTGGTAGGCATCGTATGTATAGTTGAGAAAATTCTACAGAGCAGACTGTTCGAAACATTTTGAGACGCTCAATATCCTGTGTATTCAAGTGCTGTTTGGTGGCTGGTTTGGCCTACCACCTTTTCAAACTAGCTCAAATCAATTAATGTATGTTATTGAGCTCGAAGAGGTTCTGGCCAAGTTCTGTGGCAATATCACGCAATAAAGAACATTAGCCGGTGTGTAGTCACAATCTTTAGTATTAAGGTATGCATTATTTGAAGTTTTCTGTTAAAGAAAAGGATGCATTTGTATGTGACTGAGTCACAAATGCAGAATATCAGGTCTTCAGTGTTCAGATTCAGGTGAGCCCTGTGGCTCATGGAAAGTTTTTTAAATCCTCTTTTGTATGGGAGTTGTGCCAGAGTTAGGACCAGACACACATCATGTTAGGAGTGATGCTAGACAGACTCCAAAAAAAAAAAAAAGCTTATTGTTCCTGACTGTATGAGAAAGAAGAGACCACTGCTGTGGTTAGGACTCTGGAATAGGTCAGGGAATCACGCTATTGATTAGTCAAACCAAAGCAAAATATATAGAGTGTTCTAGGGCAGCCTTTTTTATGTACATCTTGGCATCCTCATAAAGGGAACATGAGGCATAGGTAGGAAAACCTTCAAGTCCAAGTGAATAATTCCAGGGGTGGCCTCATTAACAACAGACATTTCCAGAGAGGAGGGACAGTGAGTAGTAGATTCAATGAACAATGCAATTTATTTATCCTCCATTTCCACTATCCCGCCCCAACTCCTAAAGCCCACTCTTGCAGAGTGATGCTTTAGTCAGTCTGGAGCTGTGTATGCACTGGCTGGCAAACTGTGTTTGTGTGCAGGACTATGTAGCTGTCAACAGAGTATTAAGCAGCTGAGCACAACCTGTTATCTCAGCCCAAGGGTGAATACCATGTTGCTCTCTTGTACCCAGCTGCAAGTTTTTGCAGGTCCTATGGGAACATTTTTAAACACAGTTTTGCCTTTGAGACTGATTCAAACAGGTCTGGATTCAGTGGCCTTTTGTGGGTCATACGGGGCAACGTAATAAAAACATGAAAATATGTATCTTCTTTTATGTGGCCTGGTATTAAAGAATCAAAAACCTTAATGGCTTGTGGATTTAATGGACAGGATAGTATCCTTATAAGGTCAAGAAAGTTAAGGATTCACACTGGGAAGGGACAATGGTTAGGAAACAAAATATGAAGAGTAATACTGAAAGACTGTGGATGTCATAATTTCTCAGTGAAGATTTGAGACTGTCTTAAAAGAACCTGGCTGTCTGAAAGAGTTAATGCTTAGTATTCTCTTCTAATAGACACACTGAATGTGAGCTATGTGATGGCTTAAAATGAAAAAGATTAACTTCGATTTGCTGTAAAGGTCAGATGGTAGAACAAACACTACATAAAAACATCTCTGTTGTAATTTAGGTACTTACCATGTATGGATTACCATTTATCTACCGTTTCACTATTTAGATGAATGTTTATCTAACAACCTTTTTTCAAAACCGAACAAGAACAAGGGGATTGGAACTAGATGATCTGAAGGTCCTTTCCAACCCTAACTATTCTATGATTCTGTGATTCTAAGGTAACAGACCACAACAGTTGAGCAATTTGAATTACTGGCACTTGGAATTCTATTAGGACTGCTCTTTTTGTGTAAAGAGAAAATTACTGGAAAAAAAGGAAGTCTAGACCAAGGCAACAGATCGTTACAGAAGGCTCCTCTCATGATGTATTTGGCAAGGTTTCCACTGTTTTGCTTGTTTAGTAAACGGGCCTCAAAATTTCTGGTAGCTGTTTGGTATTAATGCTACAAAGTAGGGGTACTGAACCCCTTATTCCTAAGTTCCTTAATTAATAGTATATCAGTAAACTTTTCTGTTCTTTTGGTTTTTAACCAGTATCTCTATTTCATTTGTGTTTAACAGAAAATGAACTGGCAACCCCACCTTTAGATGGCATCATCCTTCCAGGAGTGACAAGACAAAGTATTTTGGATCTGGCACACAATTGGGTGAGTGTTTTGACCCTGGCAGTGATAGTTTCAACTATAGTGTTGCAACGTCAGTGAAAGTAAGCATTCCTGGTGCTTAGTATTTTGAAATTCAGCTGACTTGATCAAATCATAGAATATTTTGGGCTGGAAGGGACCTTAAAGGTCATCTAGACCAACCCCAGCTACAGTGAACAAGGACATCTTCAACTAGATCAAGTTGCTTGAAGTGCCATCCATCTTGACCATGAATGGTTTTCCAGGGAGGGATGGGGCATATTACACCTCTCTGAGCAACCTATTCCATTGTTTCACCACTCTCATTGTAAAAAAAACTTTTATCTAGTCTGACTGTACTCTCTTTTAGTTTAAAACCATTACCCCTTGTCCTGTTGCAGTAGGCCCTGATAAAAGTTTGTCTTCATCTTTCTTGTAAGCCACTGTAAGTACTGAAATCCCTTAACCTGCATGGGAACTAAGAGCATGGTAATTCAGATTTCTAGCAACATCATTAGAATACCCACATCTGTCGCACAGAACAATACCAAGCTTGTTAAAGTATCTCCGTGTAGTATTTAATGTGAAAATTCTCATCAAGTCCTCTGGTCAAGCAACTTAAATCAAGGAAACAATTACCATGCATGACTACAGCCATACTTCAGTCATCAGCACATTCTTTCTCCATTTAGTTCTCATGGTTTCACCCTTATTTCTATTAACTAGCATGCAGCCTAAAATCCAACCACAGTTTTGAAGTCATCTGTCTGCTTCCAGATTCCATGAAGCCATCGAGGATCTTACTTGGACGCTTGGGACTACCTTGTACCTTGAAATGTAGCAAACTGCCTTCCACTCTGCCTGTACTGTATTCAGTTTTACTGTGGCCTGAATAAGAATACTATAGAGCTAAAGCCCCATCAAGCCCAGTATCCTGTCTCTTGGTTTTGGCCCTTTTCCCCTGATACTAACTCAGCTTCCAACCACCTGTAGCTGAAAGACTTCCTGAAATACAGTTGACATATCACTTATATCTAACTTTCAGTGAAAAGTGCTAGGCTTGTACTTTGTGTCACGTATGTGCCACTTGTTGACCTGCACTGAACTCTTGCACATCTTTATTCGTATTGGAACACCCCAAGTGCAGATACACATGCATGCTTCTTCGTCTCATCTCCTTTACAAGATAGATATTCCCAGTCGATAGGGCTTATTTGTGAGATAGCAGGCTCTCATCTCAGTCCTTTTGAATAATTATGTGTCTTCTACTTCACAGAGATTATTCTGTTCTTCCTGACCTCAATTCCCTAACCTATCTAAAACTCTGCTTACATGGTGTCCCTGCTCCTCTCCCCAAATACTATCCTGTCCAGAGCTAATCATGTTTTCTGCCATCAAAAGCATCTGTTTCGTGTTAAAGAACTCGCGTATGAAACAATGATTCAGCTTTAATTTGGTCTAATGCAACAATAAAGTCCACATAAATCCATGCTATGAAAATTTCAGTTTGATGTTTCTGTTCTTTAAACACAACCCCTCCATCAGTTACTATGTATTTTTTAACACTTGTAGAAGGTAAAACACAACGTATGTTCAGACTGTCCAATGTGAATTGCTTTACTCATACCTGCAGTACAATAATTTTTTTACGTGACAGTTGTGTGCAGGCTACACATGAAATTTTACCAGGGATTAAAGAAATCTATCACATGTAGTTGGCATCGCAGGTGGAATTAGCAGAATGTATTTTGCTTAGGAATTGTCTGAGAGTGGGATCAAGCCTCTTTTGACATAATTAAGTAATTTTTGTATGAACTCAAGTATGCTTGAGAGCATAAGTAGTCAGATCCTGTGTCACATAAACCATTCTGCTGTGTTATGCCTTAATGCAATGTTGATATTCTGCACCAAATCAGAGGAGAGTGCCACTTACTCATCAGCATTGTATCTGGCAAAGCACTAGCTTCCTCAAACGTAATTATTTTGATTAGAATCTATCTTATGTGATACTGGAAGGTTTGAAAAGATCACAGGATCATAGCCAAAACTTGACTATTAGTCTAGTGACAATCAGTCCTATTAGAGATGTTTCAACATGGAAAACAAAAATACAAACCATTTGTAAAGTTTTACAATTTTTATGGTTGATTCTTCTCATGCAGGGAGAATTTAAAGTGTCTGAACGGTACATCACTATGAGTGACTTGACAGCTGCCTTGGAAGAGGACAGAGTAAAGGAGATGTTTGGTGCTGGAACAGCCTGTGTTGTGTGTCCTATCTCTAAAATTTTATATAAAGGCAAGGTAAGAAAATGTGGTGTTCCCCCCCTTATCTTTTTCCTTTCCTCTTCTCTCCCTTCCTAGCACTCCAGAGCCCTAACAAGCTTTGAGCAGATGACAGAACAGCCTGGCAAGCTGGCAGTGACAGCAGAAATGGAC
>JAOEHY010045565.1:0-13026 GCA_025447955.1 Psilopsiagon aurifrons
GGCCTATAGGGATGCTGGGGAGGGACTCTTCATTAGGGACTGTAGTGAGAGGACAAAGAGTAACGGGTTCAAACTTACATGGGGGAAGCTTAGATTGGATATAAGGAAGAAATTCTTTCCTGTAAGGGTGGTGAGGCACTGGAACAGGTTGCCCAGGGAAGTTGTGAATGCTCCATCCCTGGCGGTGTTCAAGGCCAGGTTGGACAGAGCCTTGGGTTGCATGGTTTAGTGGGACGTGTCCTTGACCATGGCAGGGGGGTTGGAACCAGATGATCCTAAGGTTAGGGTTTCCATCCCTAACTAATCTAGGATTCTATGATTTATACATGGCTCTTTCTGCTAACTAGCTTCTGTTGTTAATAGATATTTTTTTCTACTTGAATACCTTACTAGAATTTAGCCCCAAATCTTAATGACTGCTGTTAACATGTGGATATTTGCAGCAGTCAGAGATCAAACGCAGCACTGTTTCTCTTTGAACTCAAATTTTACCCCATCTGTGGAGTATTTTGTGGTTTCCAGCGCCGACATCTTGCTCGTGTTTTCATTCCATAAGAGAGAAAAATCTCAGGAGTTTGGGTAATTTCAATGATCAATCTAAAACTTATTCCCGACCGCAGCTTGTGCCATGAAAACTGGTTATTAAGACACTTCAAAAAAATCATTTGTATCTTGCAATTTTCTTGGTCACTCTATATAAATGTCTGCTTTTTGAAACACTGTTTGTACATCAGCCATCTCAGAATCACAAAGTGGTTGAGATTCAAAGGAAACTCAGGAGCTCATCTTGTCCAACCCTCCTGCTCAGGCAGGACCACCTCAAATAGGTTGCCCAGTACCATTTCCAGATGGCTTTTGGGTATCCCTAGGGGTGGAGACTCCACAAGCTCGCTGGGCAGCCTGTGCCAGCGCTCAGTCACCCTCACAGTGAAAGCATTTCTTGATATTCAGAGGGGACTTTTGCTTGCGTTTGTTGCCTCTGGTCTTCAAGGAATGAAGTAGCTCCAGTGAGCCAAGTAGGTGGAAGCTAATTAATGTATTTCATCTTAGTGTCCAAATGATGTGTGTGGTGCAGAACAGACTCTCACAAAATCTTGCACTCATTTCAGGAAAAGAAAGGTATGACTCTTGCAGTTCATCCTGACACATCCTCAGCACTGTCAGCCACTCGTGGAGACAGGGCTTGGTACTGGACATGGCTTTAACTCCAAAGGTGTGAAACATTACCATCAGTCAACACAAGTATTTTTCTTCCCAAATTTAGCCCTCAAACCCACTTCAACAAACTTCAACAGCATGTATCTTACAAATATGTAAAATTGGGCAGTGGCTGGGACCTGCTGCTTTTAACCCTCCTCTAACCTTTCCTGAGCTGCTTCTCTTTACATTGCTGCTACAGCTAATGTATTTCCTTCCCCAGCGTTACCTTTCTTTTCTTTAATAGCTATTTATTAAATTATTTATTTTTTTCTCAAATGGTGTAAGAGAATAACCATGTCACAGTGATGCAGCACTAACTTTGGTAACCAGCTTTCACGATGCCATGGCTGTGTTCCAGCACTTGTGGTGGCCACAGAAGAGTGCACAGCAGTGGTGGTAGCCATTGGCTGAGTGCCACATGAGCTCCTGGTAACAACCCTGGTGATGCAGTGGTCGCAATGGCACAGTAATCAGAGCTCCAGTGGTGGCCAAAGACACAGTGGGGTTGGTGACAAGGTTGTCATGGAGGATGGGCGTCTCCTGGCTGGCAGGGAGATGGTGGTGTGATGCTGGGGGAGCTCCATACAGTGGGGCAGGAGCTGCTTATGATGGCAGGAAAGGCTGCTCTTTTTGTTGATTCTCCTCTTATGGCTGGACAGGATGTTACCAAACCATTGTACATGCTTGTCCTCTTCTTGCTTGAGCGCTGAGGTGGACAGCTGCCAGTGCACTACAGGACAGGTAAGATAGCCCTGGCCTATTAGACAGCCATTCTCCCTTCGTACCTGAGGGTTGGATGCCACATAAGATCCTGGCAACAACCCTGGTGAATTTTTCTGATTTATGAACCCATTGGCTGGTGTATGCTGTCTTTTTTTAGAAAACCTTTTACATCAGGATTGCATAAACCTCCCTTTCTTAGGAATTGGGGAAAGAAAAAATCCCTGCATACTAAGCATCATAGCTAAGGTTAAAGGGGGCCTACAAGGATGCTGGGGAAGGACTCTTCATTATGGACTGCAGTTATAGGACTACAGGGTTTAAAACTTAAACAGGGGAAGTTTAGATTGGATATAAGGAAGAAGTTCTCTACTGTAAGGGTGGTGAAGCACTGGAATGGGCTGCTTGAAGAAGCTGTGAATGCTCCATCCCTGGCAGTGTTCAAGGCCAGGCTGAACAGAGCCTTGGGAGACATGATTTAGTGTGAGGTGTCCCTGCCCATGGCAGGGGAGTTGGAACTGGATGATCTCCCTAACTATTTCATGATTTTATGATTCTATGATATGTAAACTACTTTCTGACTTATTTGAACAACGTAGCAATGCATGTGATAAGCAAATAGCAAGTTCTACAGCAGTATAACTGAACCCAACTGGCTCCTTGTAAGCATCCTTTTCACATGTAGACTTCAATCCTCTGAGGGCTCATGTATGCAGAAATGAAAAAAATCTCAGAAGAGAGATTGAGCACAGCAGCAAAGCTGAAGGACACACTTTGATTTATAGACATCAACCATCACACCTGATAATTAATTTCACTGGTAGAGCTGAGATCAGTGTCTCCTTATCAAAAAACTAGCAGGAAAAACCTCAAGTGAAACACTAGAAAACATCCTTGTTATGAGCGTGCAATACCTAGGCTGGAAATTTGTTTGCTGCTGTGCTGATAGGACTGCTAATGTCATAAGCTGCTGAACCATTTACTGCTCTAGCAAAATGAGCTTTTATAAATGATGGGCAATGCAGTGTACTGTGAAGTTGCGTGTGAGGACCTGCGCTTTAAAAGATAAGGAACACACTGCACGGCAGCCAGCTGACCTACATTTACAGCTGAAGATGTAAAACTGACCCAGAGGAGCCGTGTCTAAGCTACAAACACAGATGCTGTGCTAGTCAAACAGAATATGTATCTTAAACGATAAACCGAGCAGGAGCAGCAGCATGGGGTTTTCCTGCTGCCCTACATAAGAAGCAAGCCAGATCAATATAATGCAATAAGCCACTGCTGGCAGGAAAATACAAGTCAGTGTAACTCCTACTTCCTCAACATGTGATGCTGTGGGGAGGAAAGCATGCTGTTGGTATGCAGAGGCAAACCCAGGGTTGGGGGTGCTCACAGTCTAGGTGCCAGTAGTAAGTACATCATGGGCTGGAGTGGACAAACAGGGAGAACCCAGGGCCTACGGTGCAGGCAGCAAGGCTGCCGCAGTGCCGGGCCACTGTGATCTCACCATCATGTGATGATCCTGTGGCACAAATTCACCCAGCCACAAATCCAACTACATGAGTGTGGCCCACCTTCAACAGAAGCAAAGAGACAAACAGTGCACTGTATGGTGGCTAGACTGTAAAGAGAGGAGGCAGAGGCAAACCCTTCCTCAGGTGCAGCGGTGATAATTGCATCAGCCCAAGGAGAAAATCCCACACACCTTGGAGCGTATTTTTATCCCCCACCAAAGTAGCTGTGTTGAGGTCAACACAGTGCTGCTTCACACTGTAGGAGGATCTCCCTGCTGGAATAAATCAGCCTTAGAAAAACAGGCTTCCAGTTTATTTGTTCCCCCAAATATATTGACAATTTTGAACAAAGACTTCCCTGTCCCTGTGTGGAGCTTAATGGTCGTATGACAGGTAAACAGCGCATGAGCTATTACTGCTACACTGGAAAAAGAAAGGTGTAAAATAAAAAGTTATTACAAAACAAAGATGCTTAGCCTAAACCCACCTATTAGAGATGAAGCATAAGCATTAATCAAGCCACCTTGCCTATCCTTAAATTACATCGCACCATGTTTCATACCTGGCAAGCATGAGTAACAGTTCTATACTTCAGAGTTTTATAAGACAAATACAGAGCAAAGAAGATAGCTCTGATGTGCTCAGTAAATGTATGCAAATATCCACAGTAGCAAACTATCATTAATAAAGCCCAGTTAGAAAGACATCTCCCAGATTCCTCAGTGGTACTTCTCGTTATATTTATTATTTTTTAACGTTTTTTCAGTAATCTGACCATCATTTTTCAAAACTTCCCACATACAAGAGTTTTCCTGGGACCAACTGGTGTGTTTCCATGGCATTCAGGGAGAGCCTGAAGCACAGCCATTGCAGCAATGGAAATACCCGACACAGATGCAATAGCCTCCTCAAAGCCAGTGCAGCTTAACTGCAATGTCAAGTGGGGACTAAACAGCTGCTGAGACCTGGCTTATCTCAGGGCTCATGCTGGTGGAAGTTGCTGCAGCGTGTAATCCCTCTGTAGCCTAGTCTGAAAATGATAAGCACATAGTATTAGATAGAGTATTTGAACAAAAATATTTCCTCGGAATTCAGGTGAAAGGAGAACTTTGGTATGTTGGAAGCATTTTACTCATGTTAGCACTACAGTTTTGGCTGAAAGGTGACAAAGCTCCTTGTTTACAAAGTTTTACATGCCTCGTGTTAAAGATCCATGAAGTAGCAACTTCAACAATTACACAGTCTCTTCAATGGCTTCTTCCTTTAATTACAAGTGTGGAGAATAATTTTTTCAGCTTTGTGCTCTGTACTAATGCTCCATGTGAGAGTTTATTCTAGCCTAGAAGAGCTAGAATAAACTCTCACAGATTGCTACATTTTAGTGGTTTCTTCATCAAAGGAGAGAGAGACGCCCATCTGGATATATTTAGCTGGCCATATTTCATCACATTTACAGAATGATGCACAGTAGGGAAAGTCGTCCTCTTCCTTGGGTTTTAAGCTAGCATGTTGCACCTGTTATTTTTAAAGGGTAAGGGGGCACAAATCAGAGCTTATATGGAGCAGTGAGTTAGCTTGTGCAGTCTGGCTGTTTGCCTTTGTCAGAGCAGAAGTCCAGACTACTCTAGGGGGCTGACAGTGTTGCAGCAGGTTATGAGTGACTGTAGGCTACTGTCTTACTGATGAAGCTTACCCAAAACAAAACCAAAAGACTTTCCCTCCTCTCCTCCTCCCTTGCTTCCTTCCTACATCATTTTGCCCCCAGATTGATCACAAGAAAACCGTGAGGGGGGAAGCCTTGTGTTTTTCTCTTGCATTCAGGGAACCAGAAGCATACAAACATGCATGTTTTGTAAACAAGATTACAGCAAAGATATAAACCATGTGTAATCAGTATCATCTTGTGATAGAAACACCCCAGAAGGGGCCAGATGCTGCCTTCCCACTCGGATCAGAGGGGGTGCAACAGCCATGGCAGAAGGGAGGACATGATCTCCTCTGGAGAGATCCCATCACAGATGGATCCAATCCATCTGTTGTGGCAGTGGGTGTAGAAAGCAGGGAGAGTGAGTTGTCACCTCAGTACAATTCATTTTGCATAGGAATGGAATATACAAAAAGCTTCCTTTAAAATGGATCTCATCAAATCAAAGAGTCTAACTGTGGTAACATTAACTAAAAATGAAAATGTACTGTTTTCATTTAAATAATGATATGCAGCTGTGGAAGATTTTTGTATTGTCTAAATTGAAAAACTCATACCATATCTTCTAATAAAGTGCCAGCACAATGACACCTTGCATCCCACATACATACGCACACAGTAGTACTATTGTTTGTTGATGTAGTCCGACGAACGCTGAAGCTCATTGAAATATATTTTTCAGATATAGGTACACTGTAAATATATAGGTACACTCTGAACTCAAACCCACCCAATCAATTCTCCTTTGTGCCAGAAATAAAGTGAAATAAACACAGTGAAAAGACTTGGTTTTTGAATGTATTATTTGCTAGACAACTTTGTTGCTGGTTTGCTAGAGAGCCAGCCCTTACCTTCCCCATTTGGATAGTGAGAACTTCTTTACAAAAATAACAAAAAATTGAATCATTTAGAGCACACCATCCTCAGAAACCTTACTTTCCTTCCCCCTCTCCTCCTTTTTTGTTATCACAAGTATTTTCATTCCAACAAAACAGTAATCATGCTCTTCCCTGCCACATTCAGTGGCTGAATGAGTGCCTTTATCATTTGGTTTCAGGAGACCCAGTTTTGCCCTGTGAAAGTTTCAGGGCAATGACTAAAAAGAAAAAGCACAAATACCCAGGGGATTCCTTTTTCCCTTCCCTTCTGATGACAGCTCTAAAGGGCTAAAGAAGTTGGTCTCAGTTAAGACTGACCAATTAACATGCAGGTGCCTGTAACACTCTCCCACTTTCCCCTTTCTAAGTCTTTGTGGGTTTGCAGCAGATCTTTCTACAGACAAACTGCTTTTGATGCAAGATTTAGCATGTTACATTTCCTTTCCAGAGTACCCAGGGCTGGGACAACATCATCTGTAAAGTTACTCACTATGTAAAGAGAAAATCTTTTTCCTTCTGTAAATGTTCAGCCAAGAGCAACATTGGCCAAAGAATGTCAAACTTGTGCTAAAATCTAGTTCATTTTTCATGGACAAATCTGGACAGGTCTGGATAGATCCAGCAAAAAATGCAAACTTAGAGAATTCCAACAGGATCAAAAAACTTTGCTGATTTACCACAACCAAAAAACTAGGTCAGAAATTATCAATCAATCCAGTGTTTTAAAAATTAATTAAATAACCTGTATTTCATGTGGCTGAATTGGATATTTTAGCAGAAATTGAGTCTGAGAAGCTGGAAAGGAGAGGGGCAAAAAAACAAAATGAGCAAACAAAAAGGAAAGCTGAAAAGTATTGTGAAGGAAAGGGAAAAGGGAGGCAAAAAAGAGAGAGGTGAATGAAAAAAGCTGAATCACCTGCAGATATGATTTTCCATCCAGAAATTACAACTGCTGAGGAAAGCAGAGGAAAATAGATGGAGGAAGGAATGTAAAATTAAACCAAGTAGAGATAAGGATAAGTAACATAAAAACTGCATTTCACTATTGGCCCCTAAATTGAAGGGATTAGGAATAGCCTCATTCAATAAATGGTCTGTTCCATGCCATAATCATTTATTGATGTTGACCTGCTGCACAGCGATTGGTAAGACATGACCCTTCTCGGTGTCTGCGCACTCTCCTTCTTAAGGTACTTTTAATATTGATGGACAACATATTCTGTGTAGATTGATGAAGCCTATATATGAAGTGTATATTAATTTGATAGGCTACTCAGACTCATCAGAAGTCAGTGGTAAGTTTTTGCAAGGCAAGAAGTAAAATTTAGCTCTCAATCCTGTAGACTTATATTTCTTACCCTTTTAAAATGAGCAGATCCCTGCCCATGGCAGGAGGGTTGGGACTGGATGATCTTAAGGTCCTTTCTGACCCAAACTATTCTATTCTATGATTCTAGATCTGTTGAATTCAAACTCTATTTGAAAATTAAAAATAAATCTTAATGTACTTAGAAACAACAAGATACTTCAAAAGTGTTTCACAGTTACTTTTCTAAAAGTATTTTGAAGATAATAACTGTTACGCATACAAATATATAGAATAATACATACTATATATCTAAATATATTCTTATATAATATAGATTATATATTATAAATATATATTTATATATATACACAAAGTGAGGTCTAAATAGCTTTCACTTGTTAATAAAACTTTTCTTCAAACAAGCCTCTTGTTAACAAGAATATGCATGCGGGAAGGGCTCACCAGCCTCAGCTGGAGTTACATTAATCCTGCTGTAAGAATCTAAGTACCTAGAAGAGCATATTAACTTTACATACATCATACGCTCAAAGAAATAGTCAAAGGAACATTATGCATATAGTGGAGTCAAACATGCAGAGGCAGAAAACATTGAGAACAAAATTGCCTGTGAAATCTCTGTTAAGGTCTTGGTGGATAGGTTTTCTTTTATGTGCTTTAGCTACATATGTTACATAAAGATCCTTTTCCCTCAGGTTCCTGCTTGAATCAGGGGAGAAGACAGGTAGCGCTCAGTCTGTAAGCTTCAATTTTCTGTCATTGTTAATGACTAAATCTAGACTTGGAAGTAAAAGAAGCATTTGGAAAAACATTATTCACTTGCACATCTGCAATAATATCATCCCCTTCTCATTTTACAGAGAGGGAGCTTAGGTACACAATGTAAAGGCAAACTTATGGCAAATATATGTGACTGACTTGCTCAGCATATATATGCAAAATACTGCAGTGGACAAGTTTACTTTCCTGGCTTTCTGTTAGTTGCATTTTGGTCAAGAGAATAACGTTCTTATCGTATTTTTTGCTATATACCTTCTATCATGAACAATACTGAAGAGTGAGCAGAAAAGGCCCATCTGTGTGTTTGATGGTGCATGATGTAGGTAAAAAAATGTTTTGTATCATCATGTTAATTATCCATGTATCATAAAGCAGGAACACATGGGATAAAGATAACCAGAATAAGAGGCGTGACAACTTCAGTTTTGGAATTTTATAACCATTGAATACTTTTCATTGCTCTATTTTGATAAAGGGTGTTTTCTGCTCTAAAAAAAATTAAATAAAATGTGAAAATTTAGAAATAAGAAGTGATGTTGACTACCTCATTTATCACAAAGTGCAGTCTAGGCATTTATTACTCTGCTCTCTGCCAGCTGAGAGCAGTGACTTAGTAGTTTGGCTGGGGACCATCTCTGGAGAAAGAATAGGACGCATTATTAAACTCCCAACAACAAGAAGAGATAAGAAACATCCACACTTTGGGGGAGAGCATGGTTTCACAGCCCAGACTCATTCCTGTCTGAGCTTCTGTTGAGTATTGCAGCTTTATCTCTGAATTTCACCCTTAGTTCTACTTCCCCCCTTGGGGAACTTTGCATTTCCATTCATGTTTTTAGCTGTACTGTTGGGTTTTACAGATCCTTTTTTTTGATTTGCAGTACAACATCTTTCTTTCATGGGTTTTGGCATGTCTGCTGCTTAGGTTCCAGTCCTACTTTCTCATTTGGAATCCCCACACAGTATGACTTTTTGTCCTAGGTTTACTACACAGATGCATCAAATTCTCCATAAAGCCCTGAGCTCTACAGCCAGTCTGGCTCCTCATCCATTGGCTTCTCACTGTTAATACCCTGAGAGCAAGAATGTGCCTTAATAGCCCTAGCGATCCTCACCTGGGACCTCTCCTCACTGCTGACCATGGACCCAGGAACCTTATTTAAGCTCAGATCTTCCCCTGGCCTGAGTTATGCTGTAGTTGTATCTGTCTTTGGTTCTGCCTTTTTTTTTTTGCCCCTTAGGCTGATGATGTAGACTTCTCTGCAGCTTCTGAGTATCCTACAGAGATTCTAATGCTCTAGACAAAATTCCTGCTGGTTGTACTCATCTCAGGAGTGATGACCCAGTAACTGCAGGAAGTGAAATAACTTAGTTCAAGCAATGGGGTACAACCAAAAGGCAGAGTTTGCATTTGCCAAAGATGAAACCCCCATATAAGTAAGGTATTGAATTCCATTTCAATTGCTTATAGTGAAACCCATGATAAAATGCACTGACTACTTTGCTATTGCTGGAATAAAATGCCTTTTAAAATGTAGTGTGCTCAGACTAACAAGGATTTATTTGATATTTATCTAGCAATATCGAAGTTCTTAGACTTAGTTACCAGACTGGTAGTGGTTTATTATAAGATAGTTTGGAAAGAAAAGTTAGAAAGACCCATAACTGTTGACTTCAGAAATGTTTTATTGACTTCTAAAGCACTTTACATGTAATACATATTTAGCCCTAGTAACAACTCATACCTATAATATCCACAAAACTGTGTGAGTTGGTCTGTATGAGTGTTGGTTTTCAGATCAGGTTGATTTGTCAGCTTCAAGATTTCTCTGCCTTGGGACAATAATTGGACCATGTGGGGTTTTAGGTTATATTTATACTTTTTAAAAAGACTGAGCCAAAACACTGGCAACACTGTGGAAAGCTAAAAATATATAAAACCATTTTGAGAAACTTGTTTTGAATTAGCATATAGGAACTGAGATGTTACCTGGCACATTAAACTGGACAGCTCTAAAATGCTGGTGGGTTATAATTATTGTCTGATGAGCAAGTAAGTACCTTCTTCAAGTGATGTTGTCCTGACAGCTACTATTTTGAAAGAAATCCGAGGAGTCGGGAAAGTGGCTTCAAGTAGAAGGCTGAACTTACACATAAGTTCTTTCTTAGCTATAGAATTCAATTCTTTCTTTCAGTTTTAACTACCTAATTGCTACACTTCTGTTCCTTGATCTGTTTTGCTGAACATTAGCTAACATAATTTCCACCGCTTCTTTACATCAGTACTTCTTGTATTATCTGTTCCCTTCATGGAATCTTTAAACTTCATGCAATGTCTTCAGCTGGTTTCCAAACCTCTGCATATAGATGGGGAAGCTGACAAGTGATGCAAAAATCACTCCTGAAATCAATGATAAAGCCTGAGACAGACATGCAGGTGTTTTGTTTCTCCCACTTACAGATGAATATCAACTTCCATCTCTTATTCAGCAATGTATTTATTGGCATAATAATGTTTTTTGTTGACAAAGTCTTTAATCTGTAAATCACTTTGGTACTACAATTTCTGGGGGTTTGGCTGAGAACAGCAGTGTGATGATTTGAGTTGGGAGTGGTCACATCTTGAGTTGTATTCTCTCTCCCTCTTTTATCAGTCGATGTCTTGTAGAGCTGCTTGATGTTATTTATTGTTTAGAAAATACTGAATTAGTTGCACTATAACTCTTATCTGTCTAGAAAGCACTTGTCTTTCTAGAAGGCTTACTATGGTAACAATATGAAAGAAAAATAAGCCTTTTAATTAGCTGTTCTCTTGTAGCTTCTTAAAAGTTTATTGTAAACCAGATTCTGAGTTTGCCACAAGGCATTGAATAACGTTTTGTACACTCTTGTACTTATTAGGACTTCAGTCCAGAAGGCATCAAAAATTGTATGCTTTCATCACTGTCAGCAGTTGGAGGGATGGACTTGTCAGGGAGGTACTAGTTTTGTTTCCTTAGTGTTAAATTCACTACACCCCCAAACACACATCAGGGTTTTCTTGAAGCTAGAATTACTCCATTAGGCCGTGAGTCATACTTGAACCCCATTGCCTTTCAAGACAACATAGTGTGAGTGCTAGTTGAAGAGTGCGTGGGAACAGGCCTGGATGCACCTGGGGTGGGTATGTGAACAGCTGAATGCAAATGAATCATCTCCTCAGAAGAGCGCAATATGCACCTGAGGAGCAACAGGTCATTAAAGCCACAGGACTGGTTAGCACAACATGCTCCTTAAATTCTTTGTGCTGAGCCTTAGAAGCTGTTTGCTGTCTCTCTACATGCCTGCTGACATGGAGATTTGTGATGCAGCAAAGCTTTGTGGTAAATGGATCAAAAGGATGAGTGGGTGTCCCTAGCTTGGACTACACTGAGATATCTCCTTTTTCTGCACTAATGGTTGAGGTTTATGTAAAAGTATACTGTAAATCTGCCTTTTTGAGGGGTTAGTGAAGTGTTTAGACTGCATGAAGTAGTTAGCAAAATTACAGGAGATGCGAATTTTTATATAAATATAAAATGGATAAATTAGCTAAGCAGAGACAAGAATTTATTGGTCTGAAAAAAATTCACAGAGATGTACGACAGGATGAGAGAGCCCAGCAAAAGCTCTTTGTGATTTAGCTTAAACCCCAGTTGTGCCAGCTGGAGACCAGCCTCTTTGAAAATAGATGGGATGGTTTTTGTGTTTGTGACAATGTGATTTTTAAAATGCCTTCCCTTACAAGACACCCTACAGATTTTTCCCACAGGGTAAAAGGTAGAGATGAAATTTAAGCTGCCTGATAATGGATTATTTGTCTTGCTTGAGTGCCTGGCTGTGCCAGTGAGTTATGTGTTTCTACCACTTGCCACGGGAACAGCACGGAACTTAAGTATCAGGAAAGGATGTTTCATATAGATAGATTAGCACAATCGTTTTGGTCATGGCATGCCAGTTTGAAGCAAATTTTGAAATGGTAGGCTAAGAAATACATCTTACAGCACTATTTGGAGGAAATTTGCTTTTGCTTCACTGGATTTCTGTGGTATCCATCACTTCTCTCTACAATGGAACAGTGGACAACTTCCATGGCATGCCCCCTGCTCCTGGCTTCTGCTGACTCCTCTGGGAAAAGGAAGTGCTCAGTACAATGCCCTGCAGGACTGAACTCTGCCATTGGGAAGGTGCAGTTATTAAATAATTCTTTGAGAGGAAAAACCCTAGAAGGTAGAAATCACTGCCAGTTGGCAAGTGGTTTGCATACAAATCTTCTTCCCTCAGGAACAATTAAATGAAATCGGTTATATTTGCATATAAAATAGCTCATCTCATCCCTCATCTGAAAATCGGTATTAGGAGGCTCTTTTTCCTCAGAAGAATTCACATCGAGGATTATTTCATGGGAAAACTTAAATCTGTTTTTCTAAAACCAAATAGAAAATGAGGTTTTTGTGTACATTTTTAAATAATATTCACAAATGGGAACTTTAATAGCTTTGTAATCTGTAGAGAAGCTGTATCTAATACTTTAATGAATTTATAAAGGTTAGTGAAGTTACTTGCACTCGTTAACTTAAGAATTAGTTTTAGGTATTTTAAAGAAATCTTATTAACTGGTCTTGACAAGTGATAAAGAAATCATCCTGTAGAAGCAAGGCCAGCTTTTCACCACTGAGAATTTGTCAGGACTTCAATACACATTTTTCTGAATGGGTGTTTCCACTTAAAATTCAATTTTAGGTTTTGAGATTGAGTTATGAGTCACAAAATGTCACTAAGTAAATCTTCTTAATTTATTTGGTGTCATGGGTTCAGCAGTAGCAATCATTTTTCTCCTTCTTAGTAGCTGGTGCAGCACTGTGTTTTTGACTTGTGGCC
>JAOEHY010045567.1:0-24309 GCA_025447955.1 Psilopsiagon aurifrons
CTTCCTGTTGTTGGTAATAAAAGAATTTTTATTGTCCTTTGGTGGTAATCCTAGATTTATGTTGAGAATCAGAAAAGTTTCTTTTTCCTGGTTTTTTTCCTTCTCTGTTTTTGGTTTGCTTCATGATGGTGCTCTGCCTGTGCTGCTGGACATCTGGGATGCCAGAGAGCCACTGGGTATGCCTGTGCCCTGGGAGGTGCAGAGCACAGACAAAGCCCAAACACCAGAGTCACTGCACACAAACTGCAAAATGCACCTTCCCTATTTCCATCTACAGTTTCACACCATAACAAGCCCTGCTGAAGGGCTTTGTGCTCCAGCATGGCACTTGGCAAGTAAACTGCCATCTTTCATAAGTCCTAGATCCGTTCTCAGGCTCTGCTGTATCCTGGTCACTACACCGTGACAAATTTGTAAAGGTGCTCTTCTTGACTTCAGTATATCCAGACAATATAGACAGCCTGCAGGTACAAACCCAAGACTTCTGCAAACTCGGTATGACCATGCAATGGAGGGAATGGTTTTAAACCGAGAGGGGGGATTCAGATTAGACATTAGGCAGAAGTTCTTCCCTGTGAGGGTGTTGACGCCCTTGCAGAGGTTGCCCTGAGAAGCTGCAACTGCCCCATCACTGGCAGTGTTCAAGGCCAGGTTCTACAATTCTATGATAATTAGATAAAATCATGAGAAGTACAAAATGCAGTCACTAAGTCTGGTACAAATAATCCCATAGAATGTCTTGCATTTCCTTCCAAAGTTTGTTCATTATGGGGTAGATTTGTAAATAATGGGACTATTCTGCAAGGTGTAGGAGAGGCCAAAATTGGCAGGATTCAGTCCATATGACACTACTACCTCTAGCAAAAAATAACCCTTGGTGCAAATATTACACACAAAGGCCATGGCAGACAAAATCTGAACTGGAGAAAACCTCCAGACTTACGACACCTCAGTTTTCTGTGTCTCACTGATTTGTGCTGTCTGCTCAAGAGGAACTTGACAGTAGTCAACAAGAACAGTTACAGTTTGAAATATTAACTCTGGCTCCTCCCAAAACACCAACAGAAAAAATGGTTTTCCACTATCATTCAGGATTTCAGGAATTTGTCGTTTAGCCAAGAAAATAATTCTGACCTTAAAATCCTAGTAAGCTCAAATCAAACCTCACACCAACTGCAACAGGAGCAGATTTCAGTGCTCCATGAAAATACTGGTACCTTCACTGCATTTTTTACAACACAGGAGACAACTAACATGCCATTACCCACAGACAGTTACTGTTCCCACAAGAAGAAGAGAAGACTCAGGAGGCAGGATGAAGATCCTGACTAGCTTGTGGCCCTGCAAGGGCAGTCGCCACAACATGCAGACTGAACACGGGACAAGGCGCTGGGAAAGCCATTACCATTTACAGGGGGCACAGAGGGAGCCTGACATGGAAATAAATGGTATTTGGACAGTTTCTGTTGCTATGGAGGTGCCAAATTGTTTACTTAATGCTTTGGCACTGGATCTTTCATGAGGAAATAGTCCCTTGTGTCTTTTCAAGCACTGTCTGCTGCTGGCCAAATCTCTCTCTTCAGGGTCAGTGCAGACTAAGCTGCTGCTGCCTCCCAGAGCTCCCCTTACATGCTTGAAGTTGAAGCATTTATTCTATCAGCATGAACATTTTCTGACAGACCCAAGTGACATGGATCTACACACGGGGAAACAAAGGGGGAAATACAGTGTCGCACAAGGTGCATGACCCTCCTCCCACAGAAACACCTCGCTCAAGCATGCCATTAGAAGGAAAGTCACAAAAATACCTGGGTGCACCAATAAAACCATAAACAATATTTAGTCTTCTTGATTTTATTCTTCAGTCCTCTCAAAAATCACTATCATCTTTATGACACAGAAAGCTAATTGTGAAAGTCTGCAAATAATATAAGGTATCCATTCTAAGACAAAACTTTTATCACCTCTCTCTGTATGTGTGTATATATATATATATACACATAAGTGATAGATATGTTAGAGGTACATACATATGTGCTCTGTATAAATACACAGCTACATACACACTCTGTAAGTGCACCTTAGTATTTCCTCCTCTCTGGGTTCTACCGATTTCTCAATAAAATCAGACAGATTCATCTTGCTCATGACATTTCTATCTTACTTTATATTAACATTCAAAACAAACATCCATCAAAATTGACAAGTCCTGCTTGTCCACTAAACTGTTTTTTCTTTGGAAAATGCATTCCCACAAAAGAATCCTGGCCAGCCCCAGTACTGGCACTGTCAGGATGATCTGACAAGACATCTACCCCTAAACTGGATTTTAGCTAAACCTATATGAAGAGGTTATTCCTTGAAAAGCATCTAGCACTCGACAGCTCCTGATGAGAACAGCTGGAGCTACAGCAGGGCTGTAAGGAGTGGTGGAAGCCTGGGCTTTTCATTAACATAGCTCCGGGAAAATCCCTGCTCCTTGGAAGCCGGTGGCAAACCAGCAGGGCTTCACCTCAGAGCTGGAGGAGAGCTCTCTAGAAAATAGGGCCCCCTGGGACCGCATTAAGAGAAAAGTGACAAACATGCTTGACGTGCGCACAAGACAGCTGGTAACCCACTCACTCGGAAAGGGCAGCTGCGCTGGCAGGGAGTTTTCCTGCATCGAGCTGTGAACACACAAACCCACCCACGGGCAAGCAATGCTGGCAGCCAGGGCAGAGCCAGCCCATCTCTCCAAGTCCCTCAGTCACAGGGGCATGGGGATGTCCACCCCCGAGGATGGCTGCCCGCCAGCCACTGCCATCAGCCTGGCCATGCCCCACATCCACAGGAATTCTGAAGAAGTCATCTGCTGACACCAGTACCCCAGAGATACAGGGCTACTGTAAGAGATACAGGGATACAGGCAGCCCTAGGTGCTCAGCAGCTCAGGCTGTTATAGGGAAGCTCAGAAGCACATGATCAGCTAACAGCATGGGACACTCCACTGGCCTATAGAGCTGTCCTGCCTCTGCAGCGCTCATGGGAAACTCATCATCCTCAAACATAGGAACAGCTCAGTTTGAATGGTCAAATGCCCTTTTTTTCATTTAGACATGCAGAACTTTCTCAGAGGCCCAGACTATATCATTTTAACAACGCCATACCTGAGATCTGGACTGACCCACATTTATTCTTTTTCTTTTCCCCAAGAATTTCATGAGGAATACCAATCTCTTGTTATTTTATTTCAAAGAGAAATCCTGCTCCCACTGAGCTCCACTTCTTAACATTTGAGGTGACTGGCTCAGCACCAGTAACCCCACGGACAGAGGATGGTTCTTAGGAAGCCAAAGGTTTTAATTTCACATATCCTGGAGGAGTCAAACTCCTCTTCCAGACATCCACCACCATCCATGAGTGACACCATCACTACTCATGTCAAACCACCACCACCCATGGGTGATATCGTCACTACTTGTGTCAAACTACTACCATCCACAGGTAACACTGTCAGTGCTGCTGTCAAAACGCCAGCATAGCCAAAGGCTGTGGACACTTCAGCACATTCAGAGTGCTCTGTGCAAGGTACACAAAAGGTAAGTGCAAAGAGTGAAACAAAAGCCCCAGTATTGTGGGAAATTATATCCAAGGACTCAGAAAAAACCTTTCAATGATATTAAAAAAATACAAATCCTTCATCAACCCATAAGTTGTACTGGATATAGCACAGATGGAACCATCACTGCAAAGTGAAGTGAAGTTCGGATCAAACTCTATTTAAAAGGATGATTTTGGTGTTGGTGTGGTGAGGGAAAACAGTTTCTTTCAAGGACCTAATAAATAGATGGGACAAACAGCTCACCCCACTATGCAGCACCAGGAAAGGATCCCTGAATGCAAAGGACCATCTGCATCAGCAGGAGAAATTCAAGTCAGTACTTGCTGACCCTGCGAAACGTCATTCCCTTCAAAGGCTTCATCTCATTATAGTCACTGAAGTTATTCCCAAGAGTAATGACAACTCCAGTGAGTAAGCATTGCTGAAGAGAGCCTAGAAATTATTAAAGTAAACTTCAGCCTTCCCTGGGACTCCAGAGAGGGTTTCTTTCTCTTTAACCTCTGCATGGACTTGACTGACTCCATCTGTTTTACCTGACCACCCACACTACAGAGTTCCTCTTTTTTTCTGCTCTTTTCCACCACTTTTTTCTGTCCATCACTGACTCAGCAGTGGGGTCTGCATCCACATCCCATCATGCTCCAGGCAGGCATCACCCCTGCAGCATGATACAGTCAGGAGGTACAGCCATTCACCTTTCCACTCGCTTTGCAATCCCACTGTGCTCCGCTTCCCCACTCAACATTCCCACAGTTCAGCACTTTGGCATCATGAAGTTCAAGTTTCTACATTTAGGCGATTTTTTTCTTTACATGACTCCTACTTTTTTCCTTCAGAATCTTTCTGGCTTTTACTATTTCCCTTGCAGTTCAGATCCCCAAAGGCTTTAGCCCTTTGCACATCACTAACATGGTGCCGAAGACCACAGGGAAGAGCTGGAGAGGACAATATCAATCCCCACCACATAGTGTCAGGCTCAGGTCCTTAACTGGGGTGAGAGGAGTTATGAGGAATTCTGTCAACACAGGATGTCGCCAGTGGTTAATTTCTGCACTGAACTCCACCTTCCACTGTCTGTACCTCATGTTTTCCTCCTGCTGATGCCCCAGAGCATATCTGTGGGCTCTTCCACCTCCTGCAGCCCCACACCAGTGACTGCCCATCTCCCGTGGACCCTGATAGTACTGTGACCCCTCATTCAGCAAGTCCTCCCTGATAGCGGTGCTTAAACCCCCAGGCCAAAAGTGCCTAAACCCATTTGGGAAACTCCAAAGAGAAAATCTGGAGTGAGAAGAGATCCCAATTCCTACCAAGAGAGAGAGGATAGGGCTTTTGCAATGGAGCACTACCTCACCAGAGGTGTCCCGAAACAAGCAGTTCCCTGAGAGCACTTGCAAAGGCAGGACCCAGGTCCTCTGACAGCACTGACTGCCAGAAAGAGGGGCCCATGGGTGAACAGAGGAATCCCACATTCCAGCCCTCTAAGACAGAAGAATAAAGATCATCCATTGCCAGGGTACATACAATGACGTCTCCTTTGTGTTTGTGAAAATTTGGAAAGCCATGGCTAGAAAGGGGAAATTATGCACTCACAACTAACTCCGTGGTGGGCAGGGCTCAACTTGTGACCACTCAAGTAAGCCATAGGCTGACACAGCAGCTCTCACCACCCAGCACTTCAACTCAGCTGGACATCCCTGTGGAGCAGTGCTCCGTGATCAGGTGGGAGCTCTCTGCTGGCAAGACATACGGACCACAGGGGAAGGACAGCATGAAAAAGAGGGCAGAATGGCACATGTTTGTCTTCTGCATAAGAAGACAGAGCAGGAGGACACCCCTGGATACGATTCACTTGCTGCACAAACACGCTGCAGGTCATGGAGCAGCCCTCAGATGAGGGCAGAGCCATGGATGCCACACCTCACCCCACTCAGCAGAGCTGGGCGCGAGCTGTGGTTCTGTCATTCAACGTTAAAAGTGGAGCTAAACCAAAGCAGAAAAACCACTTTACTAGCAGCCCCACCAGCCTCCTGGAGGAGATGTCATGGAAGCAGTGCTGTCCGCTAGCCACATGATGAGGTGACAGAAAGACCTAGCAGCACCTCCTCAACACTGGGCACCCTTTTGAGGCTGCTGACCATCTGCCGTTTAGCCTCCAAGGCATTTGTGCTCATAGTCCTAAAAATCTCTGCCTAGCTTTGAGTGCAGCTTCTTGTTTCTATCCCAATGGGAAAACAGTTCAAGGGTCCTGTATGGAAGAAAGACACCAAACACAGAAATAATGCCTGTATTATTAGTCCTCACTCATGCTTAGTCATGCTTGCTTTGCTTTCCTTGGTCTCTCTCCCCCCAGAAGTGCCACTGATTTGGAAAGCTCATGCTTTTGCCAGTGCAAAGCACTTCTCAAAGGTAGTTCTCTCCTGCAGCCTCTGCAGTGGTGGCACCATCAGAAACGTGCTTAGCAGTTTCAGACAGCTGCACCAGTTGGTGCTGCTTGGATGCCTGGACCTGGGGCATCCCTGTGTAAGCATGCAGTGATTGGAGCATCAGGTGCTTTTATAAGACACTGGATTGACCCACCCCCAGTTCCTTCTCATTCCCATGAGTGAATGGGAATTCACTCTTTTGGAGGCTTATCCTCACGGAGAGAAGGCTGTGACCCAAACATCCTGAAATATATCAAGTCTATGTTTAAAGGCAAGACTTTTTTCCAAGAGTTCGGTTGAGATAAAGCACGAGCACCAGCATCATCACACCAGATGCTGACAGCAGCACAGGATTATGGTTGGTGAGAATAGAAAAAAACAACTCACATGAGTGAAGGTCTCCTGCTATGCTGGTTTCAATTCCCCAAATGCCTTCAGTGCTGAGAAGACTCTACACCAATGAATGTAAAATATGGCCTGTGCAGCTGTGTGGTATGGATATTTAAACCTGGGTAGCAGACATTAGCATCCTGCACGGTGCTTTATCAAGAGTGTCCTGCTTGATTTGCTTCCAACGGCATTTCCTTGGGGGACCAGGGCTGGGCTGAAGTTTGCAGTGAGATGCTGATTGCGGCACATACCCTTTTGCTTTAACCACCTGCATCTACTCGAAGGAACAAAACAGGATGACTGGTCTAGCACAGCCTGTGATGCTGACAGGAAGCTCTCTGATCCTCTGTGTCACCACTGCTGCACCCAAGCTGCATGGCAGAGTAATGCCCACCCTGTGTGGGCCCTTGCATTAGCAGGCACTGACTGAGGAGACACTGGCTTGCACACACCAAAACCATGCCAGGATAATGTAAACCGTAACAGGATAGCCCAGCCCAAGTCTTTGCTTCCACACCAACAGCCTGTAGTTTAACAGCATAGAAGCAGTGTCACTGACACAACAGGAATGCTGGACTTCTGGAGCAAGTACTGTATGCAGATATTTTGCGTGCTTGCGTTCACACACTGCCCTTATTGCCTGCAGTATCAGATAGTTCTGCACATTTCTGTGTCAGAAGTGACAAAGAAGTCAGAAGCACACTTCCGCATCACTCAGGCTGTGGGTCATGGACTGGGCTAAGATGCTAAAGGTGCGTAAATGTCCCAGGCTGCAGAATCAGGTAGAAGTTTCATAACTAGGCATGCAGCTGTCCAACAAAATATGAAGCATTTAGTCCAACAGTCATCATTCCCATGTAGTCTGGTTTTGGCTAGGATAGAGTTAATTTTCTTCCTAGTAGCTGGTACAGCACATTTTGGCTTTAGTATGAGAACAATGCTGATAACACACCAATACTTTGATTGTTGCTAAGTAGCTCTTATCCTGATCAAGGACTTTCCAATCTCCTGCTCTGACAGCCAGGAGGGGCACAAGAAGTAAGAAGGGAACAGAGACAGGACACAAGAAGTAAGAAGGGAACAGAGACAGGACACCTGACCCAAACTAGCCAAAGGGATATTCCATGCCACGGCACATTATTCTTGGTATATAAACTGGGGCGAGTTTCCCAGAAGGGGCCAATTGCTGCTCAGGTTGGGCTGGGTATTGGTCAGTGGGTCTTGAGCAGTTGTATCAGGCATAACTGCTGGTTAGTGTTTTTCTTTCCCCTTTTAGTTTTGTATTCTCTCCCCTTGCTATTTCCTGTATCATCATTAGTAGTACTTTAGTTAAACTGTTCTTATCTAAACCCATGGGATTTATATTCTTTCAATTCTCCCATTATCCTGCCTAGGAAGGGGGAAAAAGAGGTGAGTGACCAAGCGGCTGCATGGTACTGGGTTACCATCTGGGCTTAAACCATGACAGCATAAAACACGGAAAAGCTATGAGGACAGAGATTCACATAATTCTTCCAACCCCTGTTTATAAATCCACTGGGAGGCAGTTGCATTTCTCTCTGTGGGTACAGAACCAAGCCTCCCCCCCCAGCACCTAGGCCAGCCCTGACAGCAACTCTGGCTGGATCAGAGCACAGCAGCTGCTGCCTCTGCTAGAGAGAAAACTCATGTACAGGCAGGATGCGCTCAGACAGAGCAGCTCAAGCTCCTCTCTGGCTATCAAGCAGAGATCTCTGCATGAGGTGCAGCTTGTTCCTACGACAGCCAGCATCACCCCATGTGCTTCCCTCACTTCAGGGAGAACACACAGGAAGTGAACATGCTTAGAAAGGAGCAGCAGACACAGAGTGCCTTGTACAGAGTGCAGCTCTCTTGTGAAAGCAGGAGCCCTGGACTTTGCCTTGCTTTGATGGAGGGATGCCACTCTCAAGGGGACAGCACCAGCTCCTGTGATCTCAGGCAAGAGCCACATCCTATGCCACTGGCCGTGTGCCTGCTTCACAACCCATCTCAGCCAGGACAGCTCAAACATGCCAGAAGTATCACTCTGTTTGTCTTAAGCCCTTCTGCTGGCTCTCCCATATCTGCAGAGCTCTCTAGCACTCAGGCTTGAAACCAGGGCTGGACAAAAGGCGTGAAGGGAAGAGGAAGGGTGGGCTCTCTACCTGGCTATGCTTTGGCTCTTCCTTCCTGTCCAGTCTCAAGATCCTCAGATCCTCTTCCAGAGCACTCACAGCTCAGAGACCTCCTCCATCCCATCTATAGTGTGCACACCTGCCTGGGGACACAGCTCTCTTTTGCCTTTCTTACTACTCCTCAAGGATTATTTAATCCCATTTCCAAAAGCTCTGACTCCCAGGTGGAGGATGTGAGCCCTTCCCAAAACGCAGACCCGAACAGGTATCTGTTATAGGACTATCACCAGCCAGTAGCTGTCAGCAGTACAGTGAAACCCATGCCTGCACTGCCACTAGCTGCAAGCACAGGACAGAGCACTCAGCCCACCCTGACTCATGGTCTCGCTGCCCACCCTTGGCCTCCCTAAAACACACCCAATTTATCAGCAGGCAGCTTCAGCAAGATCGTTCTGCACACATCTGCCCCCGCACCTCTACACTTTATCCTGAGCTGCAGGGACAGGTAAATGTGCAGCCATAGAGCTCGGAGGAGGCAACCTGCAAGCCAAACAGCGAGCCTGCTGCCCAGCAACCGCCACTACTTAAGGCTGTGGCATTGACTGTATCTCTGCCTTGTCACAGAACAGCCTGTTTCTTGTGTCAGTAGCATGTCCTTTAATCACAAGTGAAAGCAACCAATTCACCACGAGGACACATCTGCTTCAAGGCTGTATTGCAGCAGGGCTAAAAAATGACACCTTCAGCTATATAAACCAATAAGGACTGTCTGATTTGGTTTGCCCCTGTTGCTACCCAGGAAGCTCCCCACTGGGTTAAAGACTGGTGACATCTGCTAAAAAAAGTTGTTACTTTAAAAAAACCAAGTAATGAATCAGGTGGGGAGCTAAATGCAGTTGGAAGCCAGAGAGGCAGCTCCATCTCACTTCACTCCCTGGCCAAGGGGAGCCACTACCACTACATAGGGGTTGCACAGCCTGTTGCTCCAGGAGACATAAGTGGGGAGGTACAGCAGCAGGCACACATCTTCCAACAGCTAGTGGAAACAGCGTGACAGGGCAAAGACATAATGCAAGGGGCTTGCTGTACAAATAACCGCTCCCTGACTCTCTGAAGTCGGGAAATAGTAAAGTTAACTCTGCCCCCTTGTGCAACTGCATCAGGGTACAGGCCACAATCAGATGACATGCTTCTCCACATTAGAGGCAAACCTATGTGACCCACCTCCCTGTCACCTGCAGTGGGGAGCCTTGGGGTGCCTCCATGGGCGCCTCTCACCTACCCATGCAGAGGGGACTTGTGCTGTGCAAGACAGAGACAGGTTATAGACGCTCCTAGGGATCCCCTCAAACAGAGAGAGATGTTGAAGTACTTGTTTATACCTCTCCAAATCTGCAGCCCTGAGCCTATTATAAAAGCAGTTTAAATGACCTTCTAAGGACAGCATCACTGTCCAGCTTAGGAGCTGGAAAACCTTGACTCATCCTGCCAAGATGATGGGGATTGTTTTAGAAATCTCGTGCTCTCTTCTAAACGTGAACTGGAAAAAGCTGAGGAATTTCTCAGCTCTGCTTCTGGTTTTGTCAAGAAAACATTAAATTATTTTCTCTACAACTAAACCAAAGGCTTTTGTGACCAAGGCACCCAAAAACTGAGGCATCAGGAAAGGGCTATAACAGAGCACAGTAGCTTCACTACAGATGGCCTGTCTCCTGACTTGGCTGGTAAAATACAATATTTCTACCTGCTTTAATGCATTTATGCACCTATGCACCTCTGGCCTTGACTTGGGAAAAAGTATCAGATGTATGATGGCAGAGTTAACTAACAACAACAGCATATTCAGCAATTACCGAAGCATGAGGAGTTTTACACTCCCACCATCAGATCAGTCTCTGCGTGGCTATATTGACCTGACCACTTCTCATAGTTTTCTCCTGTTTCTAAACCAAGCACTGCTCTGCAACCTGATAGGCATTTCCAACAGACACCCAACCCTGTTTGCACAGCTCAGGCACCAGGCTGCTCACTCAGTTTCAGCTGGGTTTTCCCATAGGTTTGGTTAATGTTACTACAGCTTCCCCCCCCCCCCCCATCTGCCCTCCTCACCCTCCCTTCTTTTGGGGTACAGGGATGCAGGGCCCCACTGGCCCCACACCAGCAGCACTAGAGCAGGGGACCATGGATACTCCACAGCACAGGGCAGGAGCCTGGCCTGGCAGGCAGGAGGGGGCTTCATCCCCTCCAAGAGCAAAAGGGACCCCCAGCCTACCAGCGCTGCTGTGGGGTGGGAAACCACACATCTTCTCAGTGCTCACCACAGCCTCAGCTGCAGCATCCCCGCTAAAGTTCTCATGTCCCCTCCACTACCACACATGTCCATAGTCTTGGCCCCAGCCCCTCTCTGTAAGCTCTTACTAAACAAAAAGGATGCTCTAGACTAAAGATGGTTTTATAAGACACCAACACAGAGTTCTCATCTTTTCTGTTCCACTCTATTCCTCATGTCCTTCTCTTCATTGCAGTGTTTTCATTGCAAAAATGCAACAGGATCTTTAACCTACAAGGGTCTGAGGAGTATCAGCAATACCCAACCACAACCCAATCATGCTTGTTTCTACCTCTCAGACCAGCTTTTGCCTTTCAGTGCTGGGGGGGCCTGCAGAGATGCAGTATGGCAGACAGCTCTGCCATTAACTCTGTGTATTTTCTGTGGATGGGGACATCCCTCTGACACCTTATATTTCAGGTGGCCAGATAATGAACATGATGGCCACTCTTTCTCTTTTCAGTGGTAGGAGGAGAATGTTCCCCAGTCAGGAGGAGGTTCTGGTTAAACCTGTGACACACTGACAGTGCTTTCTGGAACACCCAGACAAGCCCTACTCTTCAAAGAAATCTTGCCTCTGTCCACCAGGTCACATCAAAGGTCTCCAGCTTTTCTGGGACCTTGGCAAAGGTCTGATGAAACAGGACCAAACCTCACCACAGCGGACAGCAATGGGAGATATCTGCAGCTCCATTATGTTACATGCACACAGCATCCACCCCATCCCTGTACCATCCCTCCAGGTCATGCATCAGTGCACACTCCCTGCCCAGCTTCCACTACCTTCATCCCGCTTGCGCTTGTTGCTCTCAGTGCCAGGAGAGGCGATTCCCAGGATCCCACTGATGGAGTAAGATGAGCCAGCGGTGTCAGTGCTGACGGAGGACACCTGGGTAACAGACCCTGTGGAGGCTGCAAGGCAAGGCCAGGAGGTTAGCAGCAGGACAACATGAGTGCCAGAAGCCACCAGCCCCTGTGGTACAACCAAGGCCGGCTGGCCACAGGGGCGGGGGATCTGCTGGACCCTGGGGCCCCTCCTGGCTTGGGAAGGACCCCTGCCCATCAGTGTGACACCAGAGCCCTTTGTGAGTGTGGGAGCAGTGGCACGGTGACCCCTGGCCCCACCATGAGGGGATAAGACCGTATACTGCTGGATGGAGGATGCTTTTTTTAAGCATTCAGATTCCCATCCTGAGTGAGTCACAGGGGGAAGGCACATTTCTTGGGCCAGCAGATGCCATTAAGCCACAGCAGGCCATGTCACCAGTCAGGTGAATGGAGCTGCTGGGAACACAGCCATGTAGAGATAGGAGCCTCCCCAAACAGGCTCCCCAGAGAGGTCTCAGGGCAGGCTGCCAGCCTCCTGGCTCAGGAATCTCGTGGGAGCACAGCGGCCTGCGCTCACCGTGCTGGGTTAGCTGCCAACATCCTGCTGGCATAAGCCACCAGCCTCCAGTCAGTAAAGAGCCCAGTGTGGCCGGTACTGCACAGAGACCCAAGGATAGCCAGCTGTGCACCACGTGGCTGAAAGGCCCCAAGGCTCTCCAAAGTATCAATTAAATCAAGTTTGCTTTGGCAGAGCCCTCAGGAAAGGGTGCTGGCTACATTCAGCTCAGGGAGGGGTTCATTCGTCACAGGCAACAAAAGCCTGGTGATGCCAGCCAGGGATGCAGACATTGTTCATGTGATGCTGTGGGAGTCAAAGCTGTACAGAAGCAAGCAGAGGAGGGAGTACCACTGTAACCTCCATCAGCTCACAGGCTGAACCTGTGCTGGCACACAATCCCAGAAATCGCGGTGCAGCCCCCAAGCACAGGGGGTCCACTGCAGGACCACAGTGAAGAACCACAGCCCAAACACAGCAAACCTGTGTCAAAACCTGCTGCCTCTATCAATCCCAGTCCCTGAGAAACAAGATCTGTCTTCTCTGCTCTTGTTTTCCTCAGGGGAAGACAACCCTTAAGCCACAATAGCAAAATGAGGGATGCTTTTCCTCCTCTTGAGACTGTCTTGGCATTTCCCAGAGAGAAAACCTCAGGACACAGTTCTGCAGTGTGGCATTTTTCACAAGACCAAAGAGATCACATAGCTCTGCACCCACATTCAAGTGTCACAGTGCCAGCCCACTCTCGCCAAGACGGGGATAGCAAGCATTTTCCCATTTCAGAGATGACACCATAAAGACAGACAGCAGCCAGGGCCACCATCCCACTCCCTTCTGCTTGCAGAGCAAGGACTTACCCATGGCCCAATGGCTTTCAGGGAACAAGGACATAAAGAAAGGAGCCCTGAGCCCAGATCAAACTGCACCCCTGTTGTGGCAAGACAGAGCAGCTACCATCAGCCTCAGGAAGGGCTGAGGATGCCCCAAGAGCTAGGCCACCCTCCCCAGGATCTGCTCTGCCCTCTTGGGGCACAGCATCACCAGTCTGTGGCTGAATTAAAGTTTCAGAAAGTTTTCCTACCTCTTCACTCAAGACTGCAAGTGCACAAAGAATTATGGAAGGGATGGTTGATAGATGAAAAAAAAACACATTCAAAACTACTTACTGACTAATGATGCAGAAAATGTTATGAATAAGTATCCCTTTCTTGATTTATTACTTTAATTATCTGACGTTCTATAGACCCCCATTAGTGGGGTTTTTTTGGTTTAGATTTCAATTTTCTGTCTCATGGTGAAAGCTATTTATCATAATAATCACTAAAATTCAAAACCTTTTAGCAGTATTTATAAAATTCATTTACTATGTTCAGCCCTTGGAGAATGACAAAGAAGGTGCATTAGCACATGTGCTGAAGTGTTTTATGCAGAATTATCTGTCCATAAGAATGATTAAAAGTTCTTTAGAATATTTGTTATCCATTATGCTGGTTTTTAATTTTTTTTTTTTTTTTTAAAGTTTTCCTTACCTATGCTGTGACTGGAAGCTGGGACCTGCTGGTTGGGTGGCTGCTGCACCTTCGTCCGAATGATCCTGCATGTAGTTGAATAGAAATGACTACTTAGTATTAAGCATGCAATTGCAGGGGGCACCGAGCACTGCTTTTTCAGTTCAAAACACCCACAGTACAATACAAAAATGCCTTTCTGTGCATTGTCCCCTTGGCACCCGCTGAAAGATCAAAGTTTGGTGAGTGGGTTCAGGACCATGTTTTTGCCTCCAGTCCCTGTCATTAGGAACTTTCAGGTGACAGACTCAGACACCCTCATTGGGGTGCTGCAGCTTCAGTGCCTTGAGGACCTAGTCCTTGATGCCCAGGAAAAGGATACCCATTGAAATTTTGGCACCTGTTGGGCCCAGCACCCAGCGCCTTCTCCTCAGGGAGCTGGACACTTCTGAATCTAGACATCCCAGCAGACTGCAATCTGCACCCTTTGGTGGTGGGACATATCTCCAAGGCCACACTAGACCACACTGTACCCTAGTACGCACTGTACTGGGTACAGCACTCACACAGCTAGAGAACTTGGGCACCTCAGTAATAAGTCAAATTAATACTAAAACAAAAATTTGTTGGATTAAATTCTAATCTAAAAAGCTGAATAACTACATTGTCACCACTGGAGACAGCCACTGATCTAACTTATAATGATGTCAATCTGGTAAAAAGCAGAGATGCAGATAAAGTAGAAGGCATAGGTCATGTTGCAAGGCACAGAGAAGCTCCTAAGAAAAGTGGGGAGATGCTACACAAAATGTTCACCTGCCGACAGGCTGAAAAGAGAAAGACAGGGTCTGAAACACCCCTGGAGATAACACAGGTCTGCCACCGACTGCAGCAGAATTGAAACAGGCTTGAGGGAGTCACGCTGCTCACCCACAGCACGTCTCTTAGCCTGACATGCTGTTTGCACAGCAGTAATGCTGTGTTTCTCCTCTTTACCTAACAAAGTCTTCCCCCATTTCTGACTGCCATGAATTTGGAAGTGAGGAGCAGAGGGCAGGTGAGAGACAGCTGGTTGTGCATTCATGGGAACAACGAGCAGTTGCCTGATGGAAAGTCACCCCACGAGCTGGTATGGGAAGCACCACTGGTGACGCCTCTCCCCATTCTGGAAGAGGACATGCTGTCATCCTCTTCCCCTATCACCCCTCTGCAGGGCCTGAGGGAGGCTGACAAGAAGTATGTTAGTAAGTATGTTACTAACAAAAAGTATGTTAGCAAGCCACCTTCCTGGTGGTCAGCTGCAAAGCAAAGCTGCTAGGTGTTACATCTCTTTGGTGGATGGGTCCTCAGCGCAAAATCCCCAGCCAAGGACTAGAGCAGCCAGCCCAGTGAAGGGATCAGGGCGAGTTTTGATGGAGAAGCACAGCCAAGGACCTGGGACCCTGCATGAGCGCCTGCACAAGGCCTCTCTGCCTCTGTGACAAGGGAATGATGTCCAGGGCCTTCTGACACATAAACATCTTCATCTCTGGATGGATGGAGGACCGGAGCCCTTTGAAGCAGCTGGGCATTTCCCAGCTTATTTGAGCAAAACTAATCACAATGATTAATTAAGCCTTAATCACACAGACTTGCTCCTGTTGCAGAAGTAGCCTATTATTAATATTAATTAATGTTATTAATTAATAATAATAGTTATTTTTCACTCATTATAAAGCATCAGCTAAAATTCATCTGCAAAAAGCTATGCCCAGCAGCAGGGATACGCTGAGCACAGTCTGTCCCAGTAGCCCCGACATTCTCAAACAGCAGACATTCCCCTGAAGGGAATAGCACGGCCCCAGGGGATCCCCCCTCTCCAATGAGAGGCAGGAACTAGGGTAGCAGTGTGGGGGCTCCGTGTCTCCCTGTGCAGGAATGCCAATTGCTTGGCTTCACCCTCCCTGCAGCAGGACAGGAACCTCACTGTGCCATTTTGAACCGGCTCAGGTCTGCAGCGACAGCGACAGCGCAGCTCCTGATTTGCATGTCAGTGGTGAATAAGGGCATCATGACCTTATAAGGGCATCATAAGGGTCTGCATCCTTGGTGTGTAACATCCCTACTGGCAAACCCTTGGAAGTATATGCCTGATTTTAAATAGGAGGATAAGATCCACATGCTACATCAAAGAACTGGGAGGACTCGGCATTAAAGCCAAGTATTTTGATGTGAATTCCAGGTTTCTTGTCATGATAGTTTGGTTTGGGTTTTCAGGATGAGCTCCTAGGCTGTCAAAAACAATTCTCCAGCTTAATAGACTGATTCAAAAGGATTGTGTGCATTTCTAGAAAAGGGATTGCACACCCTCAAAAAAAGGAAAAGATCTTAAGCATCATCACAAGCAGATGAGAAAGAATGAGATTTCCAGCCAAAAAAAGTTTGTGCCAGATCACAAAATGGGTTTCTGATACAATGGCAGTGGGAGTGTGGACATTGTCCATGCGGAAACACACAAGAACACAGCAAGAGGTAGAATACAGAAACTGGCTTGAAACATGACTGGAAACCACTTAATCTCCCTTTTTCCTAGTGTGATGACTGCTTTTCGTAGTTTTTTGGAAGATGATGAAAGCTGTAATACACAAATACAGGACTGCTCACAGCAGCAGTGCTTCTCACATGGCAGGACTTGCATTGGCTTTAATGGAAGCAGAGCTTTCCCTCAGTTGTTTGAGGTCAGGCAGAATGGTATTTTCCTTCAGTTTCACTGGTATCTACATTATTTTCTCAAATCCTTTCTCAAACCAAAAATGCCATGTCTGTAGGGTTACAGAATGCTTCTCTGGAGTTTCAGGAAGTCAGGAGCTCCCATGCAGCAGCAAAGGCTGCTTGTTAACTGACCCATTTTTGCTCTTGAACATGTGAATGGATGACTCAACGTTCAGTTCAGCAAAGCAGAGACACTGCTCTCTGCTAACACTGGAGAAGCCACTCCAGCTATTCAAGCGGCAACTCCATGAATGCAAATCAGGTTGGGATAGCCAATAAAAGAATATTGCATCAATTTATTTCACGCACATGGACACAAATGGGACTTTATAGCTAGCTGCATTCAAAGAATTTGCATGCAACCATGCAAGTGAAAACCATCTCACCAGCATGGATAGGACTGAGTCCAGCTCAGAGCACACCTCTGAGCAAAAATGGAAGGACACTGCTTGCCAGGGGTGTATGTCTGCAGGAGACTGACCAAGAACTCCTGCTTCCAAGTATTAATCCCTTATTATCGGTCTGTCAGGGGTGGAGACATTGCAGAGTATTTCACTCTATTTTTTCAGCACCAGCTTTAGACATCCTTCAACTCAGAAGGAAGTGGGTAAGTACAGAAGGTGTAACTGGGATTGCAGGAGCTTAGTGCAGCTCCAGATACCTCTGTGAGCCCAGTCCTGCTGAGCAAAGTCATGGAAAAACTGCCAAAGGCAGGACTAAGGCTCCAAATGAGATTCTCCTGCACTTCAAGAAAAGCAACTGAAGGCCATTTAAGTGCATCCATATAACAAGAAGACGGCCAAATCAGTTGAAAGTTACTGACTGAATTGCCTCAGCAATACCACACTGACAGTAGCAGGCAGCAGCCAGCATGATACTGGGTCAGCTTCAGCAACACTAAACCAAACATCAAGAGGACAGAAGTGGTACCCCAGGCCCATACCATTGGTACCCTCTTCCAGGCACTGGGCACAAAGCATGGCCTTTTTCCAGGTTACTGTCACCTCTCTCAATGGCCAAATGGCTTCCTCCCAAAAAGCACATCCTGACGAACCCCCACATCATCAAGCAGAGCTGGGGAATCATTTGGAGCAAACACACAGGATCATAACCAGTGAGGACTACAACTCACAGACTGGAGAAGGATGGGAAAGAAGCAGAGGCCAGCAACAGAACCCGCCCACTCCTAGAAAATGCTTGTAATCTGTGATGCTTTGACTGCCGAGGTGAGCACACAGCTGCTCCCCAGCACCAAATGCATGAAGGGAACACAGGAGGGCTAATGCAGCTAATGTTTGCTGTCTTGCAAACAGCCCGCATGCCCAGCCCTGCTAACTAAATGAGTGTTCAGTGGCAGCACTTTGAGGAGCATCCCTCCCCAGGACCAGACAGATCTTTACCTGTTAATTGAACTGACACTGGGCACGGTGTCATTGTCACACACTCTCTCAGCGAGGAGTCTATCCCTGATCTCCCAGGCAAACATGGTGGGATTTTGGCGTTTGTACTCTGCAATTTTTTCGACGACTTTGGGTGTGGCGACCTTTGGTTTTGATCCTCCAATCACTCCAGGCTTAATACTCCCAGTTTCATAATACCTGGGACAACATCCAAAACAAAGCTTTAGTTATCACAGGCAGGCAAAGAACATGCCTTGAGATTTACAGAGAACATCATTTCAAGGTAATCAAACCCCAATAAATCCTGAGATACATCTTCACTTTCACATACACATATTCTGCCTATGTAGTGCTTTATCACTTAATAGATTAACTTATATTAATTGGAACTGAGCCCTCGGGATACAATATATATTCTTCTGTAATAGCAATACAAAACAAACAGTGCAAGATTAAAGGGCATGCCGGAATCCAAAATTAACTGAAAATGTGTGTTATTAATCAGTGGTACTTGCAGTAACAGAAACAAATCTCACCCAAGACCACTTTTTGTGGTGGACTCTTTTGTAAATTACAATTTATACAAAAATTCTCTGACATCAATATCTACAGCTTGTTATCATTTCATAGTGAAATGAAGACCAAGTATTTTGTTTTATATGCACCTCCAGAATAAATATTCCAACATATCTCCTCCCCATTTTATGGTTTTAACATGCATGTTATCATTTTAATAGTTGACATATTCAAAATGCATTCTTTTTATCATTATGTTTTCAGTCGATTCAGTTGCAAACTTCAAGGAAAAGAGAGCTGTCCCCATTCTGACGTGGGCTGGTTTCTGCTGCCAGTTCTGCGGCCTTTCCTCAGCTGTAGTATTCTTACTCACACAGGCAGCTCTGTTGATGCCATGCTGGGGAAGTCAGAACACTGCATGCCCACACTGACAGAAATCTGCCGATTTCTTCACATGTAAATCACATGGTGCTTTTGGAAGCATTGCAACAAACAATAAATTGCAGCTATGATCTCCAGCCCCACAAGTCTCCCCTTTTAATAAATGAGGCCTTGAACCTGCTGCTATGAGCATCATATCTTACCCACTGAATGCCAGAATGGAGACCAAGAGTGAGATCGCGCTCCTCTGTGCTGCGCTGCCAGGGAGCACAGTGCACAAGGCACTATCCCAAGCATGCGTCTTCTTTTCATCTTGTGAATTTTCTCATGAACAAAAAGAAATAAATCCTGTGCCTACCTGCAGCAACTGCCCCACTGATCTGGCACATCCCTCTACACAGGGCAGGACATGGATCCATGAGACTTTCAACCAGGCACCTACCAAGCCACACACCCTCAGCAGCCTAAACACATCCACTCAGCACTCTATGCCTGTATTTCTAGTAGGGAGTGCAGAAAAAACCCCCGAAGTAAGAACCTAAGAGTGCTGATTAATGTACTTTCTCTGCAGCTATTTGACATGCCCATTATATGAAAAAAAAATTAAATTCTCCAACCTTTCCAGCGTGAACAGAACACAAACAGGCTGCACAGCCAATATCTGTCTCACTCTAACACACAACCATGTTCATCAAATTGCCAGGCTACCTGTTTTCAATCTTTCGGGGAGGGCTCTGTGTGCAGAGCCTAAAATCCCTTGAAGGAGACTGACACTGCATTGTTTGTGCATATTTTCAAATATTCTGGATGCAGATGTGGATTCAGATCTACCTGTATCTATGAACCATTTAACCAGTTTTAACACCAGTTTTAATACATTTAACCAGCAATAGCAAGGGAAAGTGTCAAGTGTCAGAGATGGATTATAACCCTCCTGGTGCCTCTAAACACAGCCTGGTAGTGAGCTTTAGGGCAGAGGGCTAAAATCCAGCTCCCCCTGAGCTTCCTGAGGACATGACAAAATGATGGCAAGCACGGACCTACTGAACATAAACCTATGAAACGTAAATATACTAGAAGTAAACCTATTAAAACCTCACACCCCTGGCTTCAAAATCTTTCCTGCTGGCATTTCTCCTTTCAGGATGGTGTTAAAGGAAGACAGAAAATACCATGAATGCTTCCAAACAAAACCTTGCAATTTTCTTAGTTCCTGTCAAAAACAATGGATGTTACACAAATGTTCTTTAGTGTTTTTCTCCAACAGTGCCCCACTGCCCCATGGCATGGTACCTCTGGTAACTACCTCACAACGCAGGCCAGCAGAGCAGAGCATCAGCCAGCAGTTTGGGAAGCCATGGCTGCACAGGCAAAACGGCATTTCCCACGGCTGACTCACCCTGGTAGGTAACACCATGACGGCAAAGGCTCTCACTGCCACAATACTGTGGCAGCAGCGAGCTCACCGGGGGACGAAGCTCTGGTGCCCTCTGGATGGCAGGGGTTCCACTCCCAAATCCTGATACCACTGCCGGCCTGCTGGCCCTCACCACCTCAGCCCCACAAAGGCACTCGCACATCAGCAGAAAGACCTGTATCACCCAGGAGGGTGCCAGATCAGGCCCAAGCCCTTCTCACCAGACAGTCAGGAGACCTCACTGCAACAGGGGACAAGTCTCATCCAGTGGTGCTATTGACACCTCTCTCCACCTGAACAATGTACCTGGGCACACTAAAAAGGCCTGCAGGATGCACAGCACAGACGTCCCTGACTCACATCTCCACCTTAAAGGCAAGGACAGCCGTAGTTGGCTTAATTTTCTGCACATTAGATCTAGGCCCTTTGCTCCCAGCAAGCTGACAATGAAGGGGAAAAGTGGGCACCCTATGGTACCCTTCTCTGATGGTGGGAGTTTCACTTGCACTGCAACTGCCGGTTCCCTGCCTCTGGAGGTTTTTCAAGGATCTGCCAAGCACTGAAAAAATTCCAACTATAGAATTCCAAATGTGGAGATTTATCACAAGGATCCCCATCTTTCACACACACACACACACACACACAGAGCTGCAATTACAGTGACATTTTATCCACTGTAATTATTAGTTATGAAAATAATGAGCTATGAAATTCCAATTTATTGTTGACAACTTTAGTGACAAAGCTCTGGATCCTCACTCTTAGCTATATAGTACAAATACACCACTGGCAGATTTATTCAAACTATCAAAAGCAAAGTCCTAGAACATTTGCCTAGTAAGTAAATAAATTGTCTGTTTCTTAGCTGTGAACTGACCCTGGCAGGAACTTATGGCAATTCTGCTGCAGAAGAAAGCATCACCAGCCTAACCATGTCAGCAATGTGCCGACAGCGGATGCAAACCAGTAACGGAGTTAAGCAGCCATGATGGGCACGTCAGTCTCACGTAAATCCCATGGAAAGTTTTTCTCTCTAGAATAACAAAGGCATCAATGTCCTTAAAATTACACTGGCAGGCACACACACAGCTTGCAGCAGAATGTATCTCCTTGCAATGGAAGTGGGTGGGAAAAAGCAGGGATGCTGAGTGTAACCTGCATGCAGGCTCACACAGCTCTCTCAAAACGCACCATGCAGGGTTGTGAAGGCTCTGTGTGAGCAGAGGTGAGAAAGAGCTCTGGGAAAAAGAGTGCCAACAACTACAAAACCAAAGGCCTGTGACTTTACCAAGTCAGTCTAATCCCGAACACTTAAACGGCCATTGAGAGACCGTAAATGCGGCTAGTCCAAGCAGATTCCCTGCATGATACAACAAAAAAAATTACTTTAACAGCCTTTGCAGCTATGCTATCCTGAAAAGCAAGTTCTCTAAAAATTGGAGAAGCAAAAGGTAAAAATAAAACCAGTGAAATCCTAAATAATGAACTGTGAAGGTTTAGTAAATAGTTCAGGAATTAACTTTCCAGAATATCAAAAAAACCCTGTTCTAACAACAAAATAAAACATTTTCTTTAATATAAGATGCCCAAGTACCTCAGAATACCTGGTGCCCAAAACCATTTTAACACTATAGTTTATACAGACTATGTTCAGATTTATTCATGAGATACAAAGAAGCACTAATGGTATTTTTGACCTGTATCTATGTCAAATTTTAAAATGAAAACAGGAAATTATGCAAAATCAGAGTTTTAATTTCTTGTTGTCCCAGTGGCTCAAACAGCGCCGGCCCGAACAGAGGACTACTCCCCAAATAGCCCAAAATAAGAGGGTTAATAGTTACTTATGGTATTCTGTGCTCTGATTAAGGACATAGTCCAGCACAAGAGTAGAAAAAGATGATGAACTGAACAGTAGGACAGATTGCAGAATAGCCTGTGTGAATGAAAGCCCTGCAATGTTGAAGCAATACATAGCATTACTGTTAAAAGAGAGTCGTCTTCGGAAAGTAAAACAAGTGATTTCCACAACTTCTATTTCTTTTTTGCATTTTTTTGATGATGGCTCCCAGATGTCTCTGCTCATTCAGAACAGACAAGCACAGGATGCCTGCTGTATATACAGCAAATATACACTACATAGCATTTTGTGCTTTGTGGCAGAACTACCTATAAGAAACTGTGGAAGTGGCAAACCACACATATGAACAGTATCACTTTTCCTTCACATCAGGTGTGTAAAACCATGAGTGGTCAGGAAGCTCCTCAACTCATTGGGCTGGTTTTCTGAGGTTTCTACTGTTCTTCATTTGGCCACAGCCTTCAGTTCAGGGACCGGCACTGACACTTTTGACGGACATAGCAGACTCATAGTCCCCCCTTTACCTGCCAAGTATTTTGCTGACGCAACCATGGCTGACGCGGAGCTGCCGGGAGATGTCACACGGCCGGACCCCTTGGTGGGCGAGCTCCACGATCCTTTGGCGAACGACATCTGGGAGAGGGCGGCCATTCACAAAAACACCCCCCAGCTGATTCACGCCTCCATGTCCTGAAACACACAGGGAAAGGGGAGCAGGACAGGAGAAGAATTGCTATGTGAGTGTTTCAGATGCCTCTGCAGGCCATATTCCCCGGCCCCAGCACTCCTCGGCACTCAGCATCTCCCCCCAGCATCAGTCCAACTGATCTTCCCCGGACATGAAGCACTGAGGTGGCCGTCGGCGCTGCCGTAATGCCACTCGCCAGATGGAGGACCTTCCTGCCAGAACACAGGTCGGGCCTCTTACAGGAAAATGGCCCCAGAAAGCCACACACAGAGGTGCCCGGCTCTCTGGACTTTGGCCACCCTCCTCCCAGTGCCAGAGGCCACTTTCACCCAGCCACAACTCTGGGGGCAAGCCCAGTGCTGCCCCGTGGAGAAGAGGCAGCTCATAAGCCTCAGGCTAGGAAACCAGCTGAAAACAGAGCTGCCTGATAGCTCAGGAAGTACACTGTATCTAAGCACAGAAGGAGATATGCTAAATTACATACATGGGGGTTTGGGGGTTTTTTTACAGGTAACTTGACTCAATCAAGAGAAAGAAAGAAAAACAAAAAAGAAAAAAATATGTAAGAGCATGATTTTGCCCTTATAATTTACAGCAGTCCTGGCAAATACTATGATCCCACAAACAAAACATGAACATTCAGGCAAGCCCAGTATATTATTCCTTTTCAAGCAGATTTGCACTCTTCACCTTTACAAGGTGAATCTTATATCTGGTGGGAAAGAGGACCCACTTGGGTTAATACAGAAGGAAGTAAGTAATGAAACTGTGTAAAACTCATGAACTTGTAATAATCCCATGTACCAAGTGAGCTAATATGATTAAACTTCGTGTTGTTAATCATCCAAACTACTTTGATTACGGGGCAGTAGAGAAGCTGAAAACAAGCAACAGGAGCAGTACAGATGGCAATTCTGGAATAAAAATAATACAGAAATTCTATTTGCACGGGGCTCTAATGGTACTGAATAAGATGACAAGCCAAATGCCTCGGTGTTAAAGAAAAAAAAAAACACGAAAAGAAAGAAAAAGAAAAAAATATCTTATAGAGCTATTTTTATTTAGATCTAGTCATTTCACTGTTGATAAACTGCTGCCAAACTTTGCAAACACCTTCTAAAACTGTCAGGACACATAATGAATCGACGTGAAATATGTGATTGCTAAAGGTAGCTTCAGCCTGTGGCTAGCGAACAAGTGCCTTCTCAGCCTGCATCGCTGCGAGAGGCAGATCGAGCTGGCCTGGGGCTGGCACTCCCCTCCTGCAGCCCCGGGCGCAGGAGTACACGCCGGTGCGAGCTAGGGAGATGCCAGCAGCGGTAAAGCCACGCCGGGGTTAGGATTATGCCGCGGCCAGAGTGGGGATAACACGATGGTGTAGGAGAGCAACCCTTTAACGCTGCAGAGAACTGTCACCCATCAGCGGCTTTAACTGTACAAAATCACACACTGCGCATCCAATATGACTGGGAAGATCCGGTGGTGGTGGTCAAAGAACGGGAGATGATGGGGGGGAGGGGGG
>JAOEHY010045568.1:0-37986 GCA_025447955.1 Psilopsiagon aurifrons
AGGGACTCTTCATTAGGGACTGTAGTGAGAGGACAAGGAGTAACAGGTTCAAACTTAAACAGGGGAAGTTTAGATTGAATACGAGAAAGAAATTCTTTACTGTGAGGGTGGTGAGGCACTGGAATGGGTTGGCCAGGGAAGTTGTGAATGCTCCATCGCTGGGGATGTTCAAGGCCGGGTTGGACAGAGCCGTGGTTGACATGGTTTAGTGGGAGGTGTCCCTGCCCATGGCCAGGAGGTTGGAACTGGATGATCTTAAGGTCCTTTCCAACCCTAACTATTCTATGATTCTAAAGCAGGATTTACTCCCTTTGGGTGACATGTTAATAGTCGTGGTCAAGTTGAAGTCATGATACTGGCAGGTAGCATGAGATGGAGCTCACACAGCAGATTATGGTATGGTTTGGTGTCATGGGCCAGTTTGGATACTGGCAAAATTTGTGTACTTGAATATTCTTTTGATTTATTTTCTTAGTGCTTCTTTTTGCTGCTCTTGAAGATATTTCTGTTTTATTAAATTCGTTTTCCTTCTCTAGGCTCAGCCTCTCATTTGTATTTGATGCTGTTTATATTTGTATTCCTGTACCTTATGAAATACCCATCCAATTCCTTTGTAGGTGATTGTGTTGTTCCCTAATACATTATTAGGGATTCACTTTTGGGTAACATAAGAAAGGTGGTGAAGTGAGGAAACAGGACCATGTTTGAACACCGGTGGCTTTAGGAATTAGTAAACAGTTGAAAACAGAGGTGAACTGTAAATAGATTAATGGTTTTGAAAATTTTCTGTTATGCAAATGCTTTTCTTTAGATGTGCTGCTTTTGTTTAGTACTCAAAGGAATTTACTCATGTCATGTAAGTTTTGCATGTAGCAACAGGTTTTCTGTATGTACATACCTTATAGAACTATGACAGAGCTGTACAGGAATATTTTCTATTGCTCTTAAAATTGATTTAAATGAATACATTTTTGTTAATTGTTTTGCCTCATTTTCTTATTGTCAACATTTGATTATTGAGTATAAAAACCAGCTTGAAATGCACTCCTAAGATTTCATCATAAAACACAATAAGAAGGGATTATCAGAGCACTTCAGAAGGATTTGTTCTCATCGTTACCTAAGACTGTTGGGGATGTTATTCCCTAGCCTTTTTAGAGCCCTAGAGCAAGACTGGCAGTAATATTTGTTTTCATATGCACCTTTTGGGACAGAAATCGGGCACATGTTGCTAGATTGACATCTTGAGAAAATCAACCCAAAGCTAGAGATTTAGCAGTGTTTAGTTTTTGGAAGGGCTGGCAAATGGGAGAACAAAAGGCAGAGATGATATTCATTATATATACCCCCATTTCTAGTAGGTGGGTGGTGTGCCACGAGGCCACTGGCTGCTGCTGGGCAGGCGAGACGTGAGGCCATTGCACCTCCCACAGATGTCATCTCCTAGGCGAAACAGTGAACTCTAATTCTTCCTTCAGCCTAGAGGAAATCAGCAGGAAGTTTCATTTCTATTATCTTTGCAAGCTTTTAGTCATAATCTGATCTTATTTTGTCTATCACGTAAAATTTTCTTCCTGTTTGGAACAGTGAAAATGAAGCAAGTGAAGAGGTTTGCCTATAGAAAACAGCTAGTTAGGAACTTCAAATAGTTTTAATTCAAGGCAATGGAAACAATTATATGCCGTTCACAGAATGTTGAAGCTGTTTGTTATTCAATTTGAAACGTAAATGGTGAACAAAGAGTAGTTGTACTAACTGATGAGTAAATCCTGACATGATAAATTTCTGCATGAATAAAATCCGAGACCTAAACAGATTTGAGATTTTCAGTCATCCATCAGTTCACACCAATGTTTTGCAGCCAAGTGAAAAGTCTGCAGACATCTTAGTTTTGTAAAGTTAGGATATTGGCAGGATTCTGCAGTTTGTGTAGACTGACATCGCACTGGTAAATGAGTTCAAGAGGCTTTATCAAAGTGGGATGGGTTTTTTCTATTGTCAGGAGATCATATCAATAAAACTTAATAGGAAATGGAAGTTAAAAATGCAGCATACTGTGAACTGAATATTACCCTAGTGGGAGCTCATTAATATCTCAATAGGTATACTCATGCATTATCTTAATTGCACATGGTCCTTAGGGAAATTGCCTTTTCTGAAGTTAGAAAACTACTGTCATTTGGTGAGTTGGGTTCAGGTGCACCATTTTATTAATCTTTTAATAAGTTACTGAGGAGATGCAGCCTAACTCAGTCACATTTGAAGTAGCCCAGTAGCAGTAATTATTTTTGTGGTTGCGCTGATTTGTGAGGCTCTTGGCTGTACAAGTGAATTTGCAGGCAGAGTGAGGCAGAGGTGATGAGGGTGTTGGAAGGAAGCCCAATGCTTCTGGCAGTAATTGCTGGTTCAGAGAGTTAGTTTGTCTTCTGGCACTGGGTCTCTTGCATGTTTCCAGTTGAGACACTTGTCTGTTAGCAAGGAGCTCACCACTGTCTGTTTTGCTTGAAAAGAAGGATCTATTGGAGAGTGAGACAAGGAGGATGGAGGATGCAGGATGAGGCAATAACAAAAAAAAAGTTTGAAATGAAGAAGTGGAACAAGTTTGTATTTTAGTGGCTTTTTACTCTGAAACGCGCAGTTCCAACTTCTGATGCTGAAAGATGTTTGATGTTGCAAATTGTGACTTAGGAGACGATTGTTGATGTGTTTTCTGCCATGGCCTTTGGTACAGCTGCTCTCAAACAGGCTCTGCTTTCCAAGTGAGGCAACAAAACGTGGGCCAGAGAGACCTTTCCATTGCCAGAAGGAAGTAAATGAAGATTAATGATCAATTGTAAAAATAAATTAACATTAATTAATCACTGAATAATGAAATGTTCCCAGCATAAATCACTCACTCTTACTGTAATAAGATCATCAGCCAGGCAGATGATATGTAAAACTCCTGAGTGTGATGTTTGTCATAGTCCTGTAAACACGAAGGCTGTCTTCAGGAGGATCTGCCTCCCATACCAGTGACCTGCTTACTCATCTGCCAATACCTGAGTGCCCTTCTGAAAGCTCCAGGCACAACTGTGTCTTGTTATGGTGGTGAAGGCTCTGGCTGCTGTGCAGGTCACAGAGCAGGACCACAGGCTTTTCTCACTCACAGCTTCCTGTGTAAAGGCCAGGGGGAGTTTTATTCCTGTGCTTTATGGAACACAACTCCTCTGCAAGGTGTTAGAGCCATTTGGAAAGCAGACTCTAATTCCCTAGAGCTTTTTGATGTTTCAGACATGTTTCAGAACAGAAAATAGGAAAAATGTGATGGAAGAGAGAGCTTGCTTCTTTAAACCAAAGTTTTGAATGTGAGATAGTGATGACAAATAACAGATTTTACCAAAATGGAAGAAAAAATGAATCAGTTGAGAGATGAAAAATATTTATCTGGTTAATTAAAAACAAAAAAAACAACAGACCCCTAAAACTGAACAACAACCTCATTTAAATTCTTCTGTGCTCTGGTCCTGACATTAAGTCACAATAGTGCTTGCTGGGTTTGTTGATGTCCCAGTTCTTCCTATGGCAGTAGAATGGGATATCTCAAACTGGACCCTTGCAGGACAAAAAGAATAATTAAGTATGGCTTGAGAGGAGCCATATGTTTAAAAACTTCTAAAAATGCGGAAAGCTATTGGGAAAGGGGGAATGCAAACCTTTTTATTTAGGTGCTGTTTAGTGTGTAAGTTGGGTGAAGTGGATGAAATTCCATTTTTTTGTGTGGTTTGAGCATGGTGCAGGATAGTCAGTAGTGTCATCGGGCTTTTGTTCACAAACCCAAGCCTTAGCAACAGCTTTCAAAACCAAAACTAGCAGTGATTGGCAAATCTTGAGAGGACATTTAGGGGATATACTAGGTAGCAGTAGGACTACGCTTAAGATTTTCTACTGCTCAAGCTTCCTTGGCATTGTACTCTGGCTTGTTCTGCCTTGCTCTCGTTCATCTTGTGTCTGCATGTGAACAAGAGACTGCTTGTTCCAGGGCTGATCATTCAGCACCTTGCAGCAGTGCTAAAGGTTTTGCACACTGATCAGGGTGGAGAAGAGTTGGTTATTAAGTGTGCGTTTATTTAACTCTGGCTTTATGCAGATAGCTTTACTAAGGCTTTTTCTGTGACTTTGAATTTGAAATCCAGTCTGTGTGCATCTAGCCACTGCCCTCCTGGACCCAGGATAGGAGGTTGGTTTGCATGGTGGGAGGCTGGGGAGGCTCCAGTCTGCTGCCCCGATGGGGAGGTGTGATAGGCCTCTAGAGCACTAGCTCATGTCTGAGAGACATGGACCAAAGGAATGAATTCCATCATCAGAGAGAATCAAATGACAGTCATTCTTTTTCTCCCTTGGTCCCGCTCACGCTCCTTGCATGGTGAGCCCATCTGCATTGTCTTTGGGATGAGAGAACGGTGACATTTGGCCAGCTCGGGGTTGGGTCTTGAGCTGGGTCAATCCATTTTTGTTTTGAAGTCTGCTTCAGTGTTCATAGAAGCTGAAGGTGCATGGCTGTGAGCTCACCTGGTGAGCAGCAGTGCTGTCTTCTGGCTATGGTCTGATGAGCATAAGCCCAGCAAAGGGATCTTGGGGAGGAGGGGATGCCTAGCCATTGAGATTTGCCTGGAATTAACCTGATGATGTGTTTTTCAAACTAAAGTCACTCTTAGTAAATACAAAACAGTGATGTGAAGGAGCATATGGTGTGAGGTGCAGGAGAAAGGTTTCCTGCTGAGTCTGTGGGAGGTTTGTCCACATCCAATCGGATGTGAATGTTAAAAAATGGAAGAGAAGAAGAAATGCTGAATTATTAGATTTTAGCTGATGCAAACAGATGTTCTGTTTGGACATCTGGGATGCCGCCTGCGTACACAGGAAAACATGTGGGAAGGGAAAATGTCTTTTGTAGGTGTCTGCAGCATGATGGATAAGGTTGAACATGATATACTGGGCAAAGTTAAAGTCTAATAGCTCCAGTTTCTATTGTACCTAGTTAAGGACTTTTCTCCCCGTATTCAGACAAAATCTTATCCTAATTCTGCTCCTCATATATATAACTTCATTTTACTTAACCTGTATAGAATATCAGTAAAGAAAAATAAATGTATGCTTTTTGTACTGCAAGTGGTCAAAACAGCCAGAAGTGGTCAATGTTTTATTGACAGAGAAAAACACTAAAAGAACCCCAAAAGATCCCCTAAGTAATATAAGCAGTAGAGCAGTAGAAGCCTTGCTTTTTGTAAAAGGGCTGAATATGTTCCTTTTGATTTTCAGTTGAAAAAACAGTTGTTGGCAGGTTGGAATACAAACATAGTTGCATAGATTTAAAAAAACCATCATATTTCATCTTTTCATTTATAATTAAAAAAACCTTAGCACTTGGCTGTCTCTGTAAGGTTCTCTGTGTGGGACTGTATGTTGCTTACTGGATGCTTGTCTAATTAAGACTGGGTAAACAGCACCCAGAAAGTCAGCCTGGTTGACTGTTCCACTTAATATAATACCATCCAATGAATAGATGAATTAAGGTGATAAGCAGCTGAGCAAGCTGCGCTAACTGCTTTGTACAAATGAGAAGAATGTGATCCTAAAATGTCATCAATTATTTATTACATCATCAATTGCAGGCACAGACAAATTAAGAATTAAGCTTATTTTTGATGGTCAGGGTGCTCAGCATTTCCTGACTGCAACTGCAGTAGTTGGTGTTAGCTAAAAGTCATCCCTAAGGTAGATTAAAAATAAAGAACCCTGATAAATTGATGTAATTGATCTGTTTGTCTTTGAGAGTGGTCTCCAAGCTTTGCTGGCCTCTAGGCAAAATACTGAGCAAGTAAATCATGTACCAGTGGTCAACACCATGCTGTGTTCTTCCCGGCAGCCTCAATTTCAACTTTTTTAATTTTCTGTGACTCAAGCATTGGGAGGTCTTGCTGGCAGCATGCTGTCTGCAAGCCACTGATCTAAAATAAATCTGGCAAGGCTTTTTAGACAACTGCTGTCTTACATCAAAAACCTGGAGTTTCCCAGCTTTCAGCTTGATTAGCCACCTTTATGGTTGTAAACCCAGTGGCCTGCAAAGCAGTAACACGACACATCCTAAGGAAAGACCGTGCCAAGTGACAGGGGATTCAGTTTTCCAGCATCCATGGTGGCAGCCTGAGCACCCACTCGAACTTTTAGTGTTTGGGTTTAATAATTCATAGCAAGTAAGTGTGGCACTATGCCAGGGACCTGATTCAGCAAGCTCCCTGCATAGGGATCCCTCCAGTGAAGGTCTTTGAGCAAAGCTATGAGACATAACTCAATGTAGGTTGATGCAGAATGAAGGTAAGCAGGTCTTAAGTCTTGTGCTATAGTTTGATGTGGTTTATAATAAAACAGTACCTTTAGAAACAGGAACGTGCCTCAACAAATGTTGGGATATTTAATAATTTTGTATGGTTTGGATAAGCTCACTTATCTGCTGGGTCTCCAGCAGCAATTTAGCTTTTCAGGTCTGCTTTTACGCTGGTGTAGTAGTTGTGCATACAGATGTACAGATATAGTGTGTATTCTGCAGCAGTGCTGTATTTGCTCTCATCTGCTGCTGAACTCTGTGGGAGCTGAAGGTGCTGAACCCTTTGTAGCACTGAGCCTGGGGAAATATGTTTTTACTTCTGAGAAGGTAGGAGAGCTAATAAATACCTGTAGGAACACTGTGCAGAGACAGACTATGAGAATGCAGAAGATGCTTGTACTGAGGCATGAAATACTGACCTTTCTGTAGCCCAAAAGTCTCAAATCATTATGTATGATCATGTTTGTTTGTATTGCAAATCTTGGTTTTTTCCTCCTTGGCATCTCAAGTGAGAATTATGGCATGTTCCAAAATGTAAATAGCAGTCCTAGACTCTTATTTAAATAATTACATAATGGATTTGGGATTAACATGCTGTCAGATCAGTAACTGCTTAGGGACCTTTGTTATCAAGGAGAAGATAGCCCTGAACAATAATCTGGTCTCTCTGGTTATAAAAAGTAAGTGTCAGTCTCTTTCATCCTCTTCTGTGACAAGGAAGAAAAATGGCTTGTTTGTCATGGGCAGGCAGAGTTATAGAACAGAGCTGAAGCATGATCAGGTTGTCTTTGTGGAACAGAGATGTCCATGCTCACCAATCTTCATGACTGTTCTTCATCAGAAAGAATAAAAAATAAACATCCTTTTTTTTTTTTTTTTTTTTTAATCTGGAGTTGCATTTAATGTTGAAGAGCTTCTCCTTGCTCCAGAAATGGATGTAGGATCCTTCTGGCTTTCAGCTGAAATGGCAGATATAGATTTAAACTGGGTTACATTCAGGATCCCAAATAACCTGATATTCTTAAAACCAGACCACCAATAAAAAGGATGTAGTGAGAAAAATGGTTTGTGTGTGTGGTATTAATTAAGGTTACCTGAAAGGAAGAAACTGTGGATGTGCATACATACAGTTGTTTCAATTGATCAATGATTTTTCTGGGGTTTTTTGGTGTAACTTTCAGTCAATGAAAAGATTGTTTCTTTTTCTTGTACACTATAAAGGAACATGGTGGAGAAATGTAGATGGAGACAGTGAAGATGAACTCAGGCTTAACTGAAGCTAACTGCTTTAGCGAACTGCTGCAAGAAATGCAGTAAGTATATGAATATATATATTTATCAGAAATTATTTTTTTCTACAGATCCCACAAATCAGTTATGCCTCAACTGCACCAGAGTTGAGTGATGACAGGCGCTATGATTTCTTCTCACGTGTGGTTCCTCCAGATTCCTTCCAAGCACAAGCAATGGTGGACATTGTGAAAGCTTTGGGATGGAATTATGTGTCCACTTTGGCATCAGAAGGGAATTATGGAGAAAAAGGAGTCGAGTCCTTCATGCAAATTTCCAGAGAGGCAGGTAGGCAATGCCCATCCTCCCTCCAGAAAATGCTATAGAAGTAATGGATGTTATTTTGTACTAAATGTTATATTATTTTTCTAGAACGTATATTTGACTCTGAAGTTGCTCCAGTTCTTTGCAATCCTCTTTACTGGCTCCTAGATGCTTTCATTCCAAAATAGCCTTGGAGTTTCAGAGAGTTTGAAACCTTAGTTGTTTTCAGTCATTTCTGGAGAAAATAGAAAGCCTTGAGTATTATCAAGCTCCAGCTATTCCACTGGATGGCATTATATTATGTTTACATGGGTAGAAGACAGATTGTAAAATGCTGAGCTTTTATCTCTCCACAGCTAGGAATTCTGTGAAGACTGCTTGTTACCAGATACTGACTTGTGCCATACTATTGCTGTTCATCTTTCAGATTGCTGCCTGGTTTGTGTTGCTTCAGCGTTTTTCTTGACCAATTCAGTTGAGAAAATTCATAATCTTTCACTTGAAGGCTCAAAGATTACGGGACTGGGATATGGAGGCAACAAAGTCAGTGGTGTGGTGTGATGCACATCAGACATTTGGTGTGATGCATCACGTTTTTCTTATCACTGGTTTCATTTGATGGTGTCCCAAGAAGGACAAACTGTGTTGGATAATGTCACTTGCCAGCTAGAGATGTTCCAAGAGGAGGAGGAAATGCTGTGTCTTGCCCTGGGTCAGGCTTATGGTATTGAGTTGAGCCTTCGTAAGTTTGTTGACAGGGATTTCAAATCCTACAGCTTGCTTTCCTGTTCCAGTGCAAAACATAGAGGAGTCCTGTCCTGAAGGTGTGACTGCTTTGTCAGTGTGCTCATCCCCTTATCCCCATAACTTTTTCTTCAAGATAAATAGTTCTGAGTTTCTCCAGAGATGCCAGAGCGTAGGAGGACTTTAGATGGCACTTCAGGGAATAGAGGTATAAATCCTGGGGAAGCTGATTTGCTATCCAGAATCATAAATGTTTGGAAATTGGATCGTTTAAAGTTGATTCCTCTTCTGGTGAGGAAAAATAAGCAGATGATGTCACTTGTTACTGGTGAAACATGCAAGGCCCATCTCCAGAAGCCTTCAGTGATATATCCTTATTGGGAACCCATCATCATTGTACAAAAAATTTCCATTGCGTTCCTGAAATGAACTCACAGGTCTCCTACCAGTAACTGCCCTGGTGTTGTGTTAAATACAAACAGCACAACAGAATCTGCAATTCCCTTGCTGAATTTGTAAATCACCAGCCAGATCAGTGAGTGCATGAAAGTAAAGGACTAGGACTCTCCAGGTGTTGCTCTGAAGCAGCCGTCCGAGGTTTCCATCTCCTTGGTTGCTACCAAGCTGGTTCCACAGCATGCAGTCTGCTTTTGCAAATGCTCTGTGCTATCAGCAAGGTGGAGCATCAGCATGCTCCCAAATTGCCAGGGTGCAGCTGATGGATTTCTTTTGGCAGCGTTATCCAAGGGCTGAGCAGAGAAGATGACTGCACTTTTTAAAAGAAAAGGGTTTAGGGAGGCAAATCCTGAATTATTTCATTATATTTGTATCACAAAAAGAACCTATATTTGCATAAATTTGTCTGTTCGTTTGAATGCATATTTATGTGGTATTAAAGAAGATGGTTCATGGTTTAATACCACAGAAAGTGACAAATACCAGTGTTCATTATAATTTAAAATTGACTTTATTTGTAAATATCCACTGTTGCAAAATCATATCAGAAATGTTCTAAGTCAAGGACGAGCTCTAGCTGAATAATACTGAATCATTTTATAGATCTTCAGTAGAATTAAATTAATGACAGGAGCTGATCATGTAGCCAACATGTGTTCTTCACAAGGCATAAAACCAAAAGAATACCCTGCTTAAAGTAGCATTATGTGCAGGTGATATAGGTCACACCTGCAAGATTAAGACAATAACAGTTATAGTGCATAAACTCTTTCCTGTACTCAGCCTGCCTTGTCTGGAAACTGGAATAATCCAATCCTTGGTGCGGCAGCTTTTTCTCCTTAGGGCTGCACTGATGTTTTTATGTTACACAGATGAAGCTTAGGTGAAGTTTTGAAGGGATTTAATACCTGACAACAAGTTGCCTGGGCTTTTAAAGCCCCGAGAAGTGTAAGAAGATCCTGTTGTCTAGATGTTTAATGGAGCCACGCTGTCTGGAGATACAGGTCCTGACCTTGATCTCCTATGAGGAAATGGCACTGTGTCCCCTAACTTAAGGGGTGGTTGTGACGATCTCTCAGGTGCTGATCTGGGGAGTCTTGTTGCAATGGGATTTGCCTGTGCTCTGGGGGAGATGGTGTTGAGGGTGCAATGGTTTGGGGTTGCTTTCCTGCTCTCTGATGTAGCTATGTCTCCCTGGGGATATTTTATGCAAAAGAAATAATTAAGCAGTCTATCAGGTGGTTGCTGCAGTATCAGGTTTGGAAAGAACCTCCTGATGAAGCAATAAACAGCAATAATTTCACTGACTCATGGCTGTGGTATAGTTAGTAGCTGCTTGATCTGTCTATGTAAACCCATTTGACTAGTACAGAGCCATGTGTCTGAATGCATGAACTGAACAGGCCGCTCTAATGAGGAACAGAAGGGACGGGAGGCTTCACAAGGTAGAGAAATATTACCAAGATCAGTTGCACTTTGAGTATCAAATATATTTAGATGGGTTCAAATATATGTGGCCTGACTGAGGTGTGTAATTATGCAGTCTCTTTGCAAAAGATACAGTCAAGCATGGCAATGCGTGCCATGCTGTTATAACACTGCAGGGATTGGAGAAGGGATGGGGTGGTGATCCTGTTGCTGCCGTGTGAGTAGATTAATGTGGTGCTTGGGATGCCAATCAACACTCTCACTAATTGGAAAACTCATGCCAGAAGCAACAAAAATCCAACACTGGTGGGAGGAAGTTTTTTCTGTAATCAGACTATACAGTTCTCCTGGAAATCAGTGATACTGTGGATTATCTCTTCTTCCCAGCTCAGAGGGCGTATTTGGTGTACCCTGCAGAGATGTGGGGAGGAAGGAGGATAGGAGAAGGGTTTAAGTGTAAGGCGTGGTTTACCTCATTTCCCAGTTAGCTAAGGCATGTAGTGCTCATCAGGAGTTGCCCTATGCTTACAGCGTTGTCTGCTTGATTTGTGTGTAGGCTTTGGTCTTGCTAAGGGTTTGGATGCTGGGTGGATTGCCCCAGCTCAAAGCAGACATCAAAACCCAGCAAGGCTGAAGAGAGACCTTGCAGAAACACCTGCAAGCAGACTTGTGTGCGAGCAGACTTGCTGCTTCCCTGCTGACAAATATGGGAGCCCAGCATGTAAGTAAATACATAATCAAAGTAGTAGTAGGATGAGCTCTCTAGCCTGGTGCAAATGAGGCAATGCAAGAGGTGCATATACAGCTCCACGCTCTTTTTAGTCCTTGCTTCCTCATGCTGCCTGGATTACAACAAGATGATGCAGTGCTGGCTGCAGTTTGCTCTTTGAGATCTTTGCTGGCTGTAAGGGTCACCGAAGTGGTATGAATCCTGCCCCCATCTTTGAGTGTGTGGAACAGAGACTGGAGGGGTGTCAAAGCAGGGGTGCTTTTCTCCCCTGTGATAATGTGGCCGTTAGGACCAAGTACATCTGCCAGGAGCAGGAACAGCCTCTGAGCAGAAGTAATTAGTCGAAGTTTGAGACACAGCAGCAATAAGCAGTCCTAATGAGCTGTCAGGCAATTGCCTTGTATCTTATATTCCATGTGTTTTGACAGAAAGGAAGGTTTAGTCTCTAGATACTAGCACGTTTACAATCTTTGGCCTTGAATCTGTAGTGAGTTAATTATCCTAAATTCAGTATTTTATCCAAACTTGTTTCTACTCACCCTCACAATTTGTGAGATCTTGGTTGAATCAGGAAGTGCTATCCCTGCTTAGTTTTCAAGTATGCTTTAGCATATAAAGACTTTGCTTGATCCTTTGAGTTAATTCTTCTCAAAGTGACTTTTATTATGAGTACTTCAAGCAAGTTTGAATATGTCATTGTGGCAGGAGATGAAGATTTGAAACATGCTCTGCAGTCTTTGGGATTAATAAATTAGGGGAATGGTCTAATTATGGAAAATCTAAAGGACAATTTCAGATTATTAATGAAACTACTGAATACTTGAATTTCAAAGATTAAGTAATTTTTGATTTTTTTTTAAAGATTAATCTGTACCAGAAGGTTAATTGCTATCTGTAAGAAATATATATATTGAAGTCATTAGCAAAAGACCACTTGAATGCCTCCTAACAGGTAAATGAAAGATCTAATATGCATTTATTAATCTTTTTCTCTCCAAAAATTGCCCATTTTCACAGATGAGTACACTAGCTGCTTTGCTTGTGGAGACTTTGATGCTTGCTCAACAGGCAGCACAAACGATGTAAAGAAAAGGATTCCAGATCTGCAATCTCATATGCCCACTGCCTTTAACTCTTTCTTCTGCTTTTCTATTGCTCTCTTGTCCAACTTAATCTCAGAAATAAGTGTTTCCGCTCAACAAGGCTGTTTTTGAGCACAGTTCTGCTTGAACCAGACCTGCTGTTGTACAGAGCATCGTGTCAGTAACAGAGTATCTCAATCTACAAACCAAGTATTAGTTTTGATGACGAAGTTCTCAAACGTGGGAAAGGACTGGGGAAGAAAAATGCTAGAAAAGCTTGCCTTCTTTTGCTGTGTACTAAAGAAATGGTAAAATGAGATTAAAGCTTGCATACCAGTGTGCTGATAGGATTATATGTACTGAAGTTTCTTCTGTAGACTTTTAGTTGCAGTGTTGTATTTGTTAAAGGACCTTGACAGAGCAACTAGCTGAGTAAACTTTAATCCATTTCAGCACAGGAAGCACAACTCTTGCGACAGTCTCTTTATTGCCTTTTCTCCTTTTGTTATTCTGAAGGATTTTAAAGATATTTTTCTTTACTTCTCTGTCTCCATGATCCACAAGTGCTGTGCAGACATCTGTTACGTAAGGCTGGGAACATCTGCATGCAGCAGGGACGGCCTAGATGCGCAGGCTGCGGGAGCTGAATTTGCTCAGAAACGGAAGAAACATCAAAAAACATGTATTGTCAGGGCAAAGATGGGCTCTTGAAGTTTTGAATCCTCCTTATCCTCATGAGTGGATTTTTTCTTTCTGAGCAGTGACACTGAATACTATTTCTGTACTCTCCCTCAATATAATTTCAAATTTCTTCTTTATCCTGCTTTTCCCAGCTTTATATTTGTTAGTAAAAACTGTATGTGTACACACACTGATGTACCTGAGAGATGCACTGCCCCTGTATCTAACAAGTATCACTCTAGCATAATCAGATGAACCACTTTTCTGATTGTGGTTAAAATCTGTTCACTAAATGGTATAGTCTCCTAAATCATTTGTTTCTTTACAAATTGGCTTCATACAATGAAGTACCCGCTACAGAAATTATGCTTGGTTTGTTTGTTATCTGTAGCAAAGACTGTTTTAAACTCCATTATCCACCTAAATATAAAAATATGTCAGCTTTTCCTAAAGGTTTGAAATCTGTTTCCTGCACTGATGTGTTTCTAAAGATCTGAATCTTTTAATTTGGGTTCTTGGTGATCTGGATCATCTCATGGTACTTCCTATGAAATCTTCAGCGTGGCATGTTGTAATATGGTGCTCTAATTTAGTATGTATCTTCTGCGGAAGCTGACACTGTTAAAAGCCAAGAGATGCTCTGTCATTCCTCAGTGATTCACGTAACATTTATGTAGGTTCCTGTAGGTCTGTTCAGCTGCCTGCTATGATCCTGGATCTGCATTTTTGTAAAGATCTTCATTTTTATGCTGTCTGTTGGGAATTATATTAGCACAAATTAGTGCTAGATAACATAAGAGAGTTAAATCACTGCTATGCGGGAATTGTACAGCTGTCTGTGTTTTACGAAGGGAGAGGAGACTAATTTGTCTGTAGTCTCAAATGGAGTACTGTTTCCTATTGCTAAGTAGAAAATCCTGATTTTTTTTTTTTGTCTTACATTCTTATGTTAATGAAACATTTCTTTTTGCTTGATCCACTAAAGCCCTACTTGAATGGGTTTAGAGTACTCATTACAAAAGGCGGGCACTTTACAACATAACCCAAGGTGAAAAGAACCCCAAATATAAGAGGGGAAAGTGAAAAAAGTGAGTGAAGCCACTGTGATGCGCTGTGGTGGGCAGAGATTGCACTGACTGTGTTATTCGTTAACAAATACTTGTGATTTATTAGTGAAGCTTTGCACAACATACTGGCAACAAGTGATACCACACATCATCCAGTGCTGCCCAGAAGATATGATCTGTGATTTCTGTTCTTTGTGGCTGCTCACAGAACCTAACTTTTAACAGAATCACTGTTCAAATTTTCATTTGAATGAGTCACTGTCTTGGAAGCAGATGGGCTAAGGTGTTGTGCTGTCCACTGTAATAACTTTATTTTGCTGGAGGAACCATGTTTTGCAAACTGCAAAACATTGCATCCCTCTCTGCTGTAACCCAAGGAGCAGAAGCCATGTACAGCATTTCAGTTAGAACAAACAGCTGAGCTTACAGGATGACAAAATAAATCTATAATTCTGTTTTTGAAGTCCAGTCCAAAAGCCAGCTGTAGAAAACCCCAGGTATTGTCAAAGTGGTGTTTGTCATGTATCTTGGCTCTTGGGAGGCTCTCACACCCTGGTGCTTTTATGAAGTTTGAGGGCATATAGTGTGGTCCAAGTCATATGGAGTTTTCCCAGTGAATTACTGGCCCTGCAGATCCCTCCTGGTGCTTTATTGCCTGGTGGGCAGCTCAGTGTTTGCAGGGGGAGATGGAGGTCTTTGAGGGATGGAGAAGCAGCAGTGCAGTACTGCTCCTTCATTGGTTGTATTAAATGATTATACTTTCCAATTGGAATGTACTTTAATTCATTTTCTTGGGAGCCTGTTTTCTGGATCAAATACAGCAAAAATAAATATATAAACAACTAATGAAATCAAGCCATTTATATCCGAGCAATTCAACTGTTTCCATTTTTTTCTGTTTTTCTCAAATATTCATGCATCTGTCTTTTTGGTGTACAGTGATGTTATTTTAAATAGCAATGTTAGGAAATCTATCATTGTCATTCCTAAGTTTAGTCAGATAGTAAATGTTTTGCTATTTCAGAAAAGAAGTAATGAAAAACAGCTTTCTGAAGTTGAACCAACTTGTGTTGTATGCTGCAGTCTGTCGTGTTTGCGTGGAGACCTCATAGCAGCCTTCCAATATCTGAAGGAGGCATATAGGGATGCTGGGGAGGGACTCTTCATTAGGCACTGTAGTGAGAGGACAAAGGGTAACAGGTTCAAACTTAAACAGGGGAAGTTTAGATTGGATATGAGGAAGAAGTTACAGTTATCTATCCAGGCCGTCCTAATTCAGAAGATCTCATTATAGACACAAGCCATTATCCCAAACCCATCAATCCAATCCTTGTGGAAGAAGTTCTTTAGTGTAAGGGTGGTGAGGCACTGGAATGGGTTGCCCAGGGAAGTTGAGAATGCTCCATCCCTGGGGATGTTCAAGGCCAGGTTGGACAGAGCCTTGGGTGGCATGGTTTAGTGTGAGGTGTCCCTGCCCATGGCAGGGGGGGTTGGAACTAGATGATCTTAAGGTCCTTTCCAACCCTAACTATTCTGTGATTTCCTTTTAATTGTAACTGATCTAGTAGAAGATGCACTGGGCTTGTTCCTCAAGTGTATTTTGGTTTGCATTTAGAGTTCAGTTGTGTAGGTCTGATCATGGAAAAGAAAAGGCAAAGCACATCTCTGCAAAGTAAATCTCTTACTCTGTGTGCATGGTCTGTGCTGCTGTGTCTTTTTTTATAACCTGTGAGAAGTGATGTCATACAGAGGAGTGAATGGGTCATGTTCTTAGGTGATGGTTGGACTTCTGACCTGCCTGTGATATTGGGTGAAACTCATTAGGTGCCTGGCTTAGATGCTGGGAATCCCTTTAGGTGCCTGCCTGTATTTTTAGGTTATCAAAACATTTTGGATGCGATCTTCATCTCTTTAGCAATTCATCTTCCTACCTAAGACATAACAGATGTCCTAAGTTAGTTGGCTGTGTTCCCTGTGCAGTAACCAAGAGTGATGAGATCGCAGTTGCCCTTTTGAAACATCTATTTCTCTCTTTTGACTACACAGGGAGTGCAGGCACTAAATATAAGCATGTCACTAAAGAGTCTGAATAAAAAAAATTCCAATCATTGATATGCATGTGATACGTGTTATTTTCCTACATTTTTTGTCATCATTGGAAGATAATTACCTGGTGGATATTTGTAGGGTTGTTATGATCTCGTTCAGGAAAACAGCGAAGCTGATGGGCTTTGGAACGCATGGATTGGTTACCTACCTGATGGCATGGCAGCATCAGACACCTGCCTGCCAAACAGTGATACGGTCCTGTGATGGAATAAGCAGGGGTCAGAGTAATTCCTCCTTCTCAAATATATTAATGAAAAGTCAAGAAGATAGAGTTGGGGAAGAAGGAAAGAGGTAAAGAATAGGACATGATTACCTTCACATCTGCCCATGTGAAATCCAAGACCAGTTCCATGCTGATACATGCAGAAACTTACACTCTGTCCTCCAGAATGATCTCACACAGGATGTTCTTGGCAAAGTGTTCTTGCATAGCTGTAACAGGCTGCTCTTGCAGTCATAGCATAACTCACTTTAATGATGAATATCTGGTTTTTTTATGGCATTTATTGAACATTGGGAGATTGCATTTCAAGGACAGAATAAAACAGAATTAGGCAATTCCTGTTACTAAACAAATAACTGCCAGCATCCTTTAAAAATGTTAGCCCAAATTTAATAAGCCATTGCTTTCATGGTCATGTGAAATGTGTCAGGTGGATCAGCTCACAAAAAGCAATTGGTGAAGTCCTTGCTGTTTCAAAGCAGACAAATATATTTTTGAGCCTTTATTTTTACAAGACAAATTGCACATCCCGTGGTTATGCTCCTGGATATTACAACATACATGTGCCAGGATGCAGAAGTGAAGTAGTTGACTTGATGGAGGTTTGGTTGAGGTATTCATTCCAATCCAGTTTTGGGAGGTTTTGGTTGGTTGGTTTGTTTGCTTGTGGGTTTTTTCCTGGTGTGGTTATGTTTTTTTGGTTGGTTGGTTTGTTTAGGTTTTGTTTTCACTTGTTCTTTGGCAGGTTTTCTGCATCTCGAGGGTAATGTGTTTCTCCTGGTAAAGATAGCAGTATGGAGCAATATGGAACAGAATCAGAGAAGCAAGAACGTTTGTGTGTGTTCTGCATCCATCTTCTGCTGGGAGGAACAGAAATTAAACCAAAAGCTCAACAGCATATTAGGGAATGGATAAATGGACAAAAAGTGTGTTAATATGCATTCGAAAGTTTGAGGGGAACATTCTATTGAGAGCAAAAGCTGATTTGGGGAGGAATAGGGGAAAAGAAGAGTCCAGATTTACTGAACAATAAAAGGAAGGAACAGGTCTGTGGAAGCAGCAAGACAAGTATGACGATTAGGAGAAGGAAAGATGAAAAGCTGTAAGATGAAGGTCGAAAGAAGTGACTGGGGTTGCCAAGATTGAGCCACGGCTGGGAAAAATGTATCTGTGAATAGAGAAGATAGCTGCTGTAGAGGCTAGAAAAATCACATTTGTTTCACAAAAAAAATAATGGTTTTAGAAACAGAATTGACTTTGGTTGTGAAAACTTAAAAACTTCTGGAAGATGAGACAGAAATTCTTCCCCAAAGTCCCTTTTTTCTATTGTGGACATTGAAATCAGACTACTTCATCTGAGAGCCTTTGCTCTTCGCTACATTTTTTTCCTGCCTCCCAGCCTACCCAGGGGGAGAAGTGGAGCCTGTGAATCCTGGCTCCCATTTCGCTGACGCCTACAGTGCCTATTCCAGTGTGTGATGCAAAGCATCTTGTCAGTTTTCCTGGAGGAATAAAATGAATTTCATAAAAACCTTCTGCAGAGGAAGCCCCTGCTGTCATTTTGACTTTCCCCATGGAAAATAGAAATATTATGATTACAGTGAGGTTTTCCCATGGGATATGTCTGGTTTGCAAAGTACGATGAATTTTTTGGAACTTCATTTGGGACCAGCTCTAAATGCATTTCTGCATCTGAAGGGTAATATATAATCAAATGCAGTAAGTTATTCCAGTTTCTGTCCCTGAAATCCTGCATCCCAGGAGGAAATACAAAGTATTGCCTCATCTTATACCTTCCATATTTCACAGTCCCTTTTCACTTTGTGCAAAGCAAGGAACAGCTTTCATAGCCATGGGGGAGTAGCAGCACATAAATAATTCTAAGATGCCTCTTCCATCATGCGCCCTCCCCTGCCTTCTTCATTCCTTATCCTTCCTCAGACAACAGAGGAAGACAAATGTCCTGAACCCTTCACACTCTTGGAAGATGGCTTTCATGCATTGCTAGTGATCTTCCGGGCGTGCGAAATATATTCCCCTGTCTATCTCTGAAGCTATATAAGCTTTCCTCAGACCAGCTTCCTTGCGTAGAAAGAAAGATCAATGAGAGGAGGAAGTCACTGTAACTGGGTATATGTACCCTGCTTTGCAAAATCGTAGCAGGTAGTAAATTAGGATCAATGGTGTTTATACTCTTTCCTTGTTATTTATCAAGGCAGTGTTTGAAATACCCGGACTATTTGCTCAAGTACATTCAACAAGATATCCGAGCTGAAAATATGAACTGCAGTATGGCATTTTAAGAGATTTATACATATATCCAGGATGTTGGGAAGATATATATACACAGTTTATACTGCAGGCTGTTCTGTTTCCTTTCCCTTTGGTATTTCAAGATTCATGTATTTTCAATCTATAAGGCATCAGGGGGCCATCCAGCTTGCTCTTGTAATGGAGACTATTGGCATTATTTTAACACCTTACTGATATTAATTATTTAAAGAAAACCTCATGCTGACAATACCCCTCCCTCTTGCCAGGAAGGTGCCTCGACTGGTCCTGTATCAGGCAATGATGCAGGCATTTGCATCAGTATGTGAAACCTGACATGTCAGCAGCAAATAGCCTGGTGCAAATCACAGTGCTTTCAGTATTCTCTGCTCACATAATTTTTGGCCTGATAACAACAAAAAGGGTTAATAAAGCAAATTATTCAACTATTTTATTAACTGAAAAAGACTTGACGTGTATTACATGTGTAAATACGGAGATGAAACAGATTCTGCTTTGGGTAATGGAAAGGTGACTCAGATATGCAGGTGTTCATTTGAAATTTGAATTGGCTTTTATGCTGACTCTGGATGCTGCAATATGCACTGAAGCTGTCTCCTTCTCATGATAAATGGCAATGCTTCACTAGGTTGCTGTTTTGTTTGGGATAGCCCTGGTATGACAAAGAGAGCAGGCATCCATAGTCTAGATTTGGTTGTAAAGTAAGATACTCTGCTTAAGGTTAGATACAGACATTGTCTTGGCCACCCATGAAATGTGTCACTTGCAGGAAGTAGTGTTGTGGTGTGGGCCCCTTGGGGCTAGAGCTCCTCTCCCCAGTGAGCTGACTGCCTGCCTTTAAGCAAACACAGCCCAATGCAGGATTTAACAGAGATGAGGATGAGCAGCTTGGAGCTTGTCAGTCAGCCTTGCTCACCTGCCTAAGGATAGGAGCTGTTGCAATCGTCCATTCCCCCGCTGCTGTGCTTGAGCTCTGGTGTGTTGATACATCCTGGTTCTGCTTAGTGCAAGTGAGTGCCACATTCTAACGGTGATGGTGCAAGGTCAGACAGTTCTCTGGGTACCAGCTCTGGGATATGGGAAAGTGGCTTCCTACAAAAAATAGTAAGTAGCAGTGATGCAGGTAGATGCTTTACAATGGAAGACTTACCCAGAACAGAGGCAGCAGTGCTCTTGCCCTCTCTGCTGCTGCACCCACTGGAGAAGAAACAGGTCTGCTTTCCCTGCCTCTGTCACTCCAAGGCTAGGCAATGGTAGTTCCCTTCATCCGGTGAAATTCTGTCTCTCCTGTAAAGTGGGGTCTTCTCTATGTTAACCCCTGTATTGTGGCATTGGTGGTGCTGCTACATCAGTGAAAAGACTGTTCCAAGGCAAGCTCAGTGTACTTTCAAAATACAACTATACTCAGTTAAGATGATTTCTAATGACTCCTCTTCCTCGAGATGAAGGTCCATGTTTGACTGTGTTTATTACACCTTTCTAGGAGAGATGTGCTCGGGTTAAGTTCTACATTGGCAAGTTGGGAAGCTGACTGTGAGCTTGCAATGAAGTAATCTCAAATATAGCATCATTTCTGCTTAGAAAATGAAGGATTTCACTTAAATGATCATGTTTTAAGAAGAGTGCAGGGTGCAGATGTGAAACAGCAGGAAGCTTTTTTTGACAGCTTTTCATTGACTTTTCATTGCTGTTCATATATTTCTTTTAAAGCCAATTTTATATTCAGGCAAAAGGAAGTCTAGACAGATTGTCTAAGAACTTTTATTGCCTAATTAAGATTATACTGCTGGTATATCACTGCTGGGTAGCATGTGGACTCTTATTAAGAAATGGCCTTAATTTTTGCAGCATGTGTCTTTTGCCAAGCTTTCTTCTGTTATTCCTTGAGAAGGCTTTTTTCATATCTGACTATTTCAAGGTCAAAACCAAATGCCACTTGAAGTTCTATGTTTCAGCATCTGAATCTGTATATAGGAATCTGAGTGCCTTGGGGGTTTTTTTGGGGTTTTTTTTTTTTTTGTTTGTTTTTTTTTTTCCAAAAACCGTCTTGAGCGTCTGTGGTTTCCATTGAAATTGATTGGAGATGCAGTTGCTCTGTACATACAAGAATCAATCCAGCCTTAAATAGTTGTGTCTCGATGTTGTGGCCTTAGCATTTGTGTGAGGTGGGAGACTGACAACCCTGAAAAATGCAGCTCTGGCACCTTAGTGCAGTAACCTGGTGACATGTCTTATCAGAGGCAGAATCCCAGAAAGAGTCGTGCTACCTGAGGTATGTTCTTTGCTTAGAGAAATAACTCCTCTCCAGTTTGCACTGGCTAGTTTGTCAGTGAAGTGTGTTTGTTTGGGAGTTGGGATGAAGCATTTTTAATTTGGATGATTGTGTATCAAAATTGGTTTTGTTTTGCCAGCTCAAACTGTGTGATAAGAGCATTGTCCGTTTAACCCAAGCCAGGATGAATTTCAGCTTGAATATTTCCAGGTTCAGGTTTTTACCTCTTTGCAATTCCCTGAACCAGTTTATTTCTTGTATTCTTAATTCTTAGGAAAGCACAGCATATTCCTTACAGACAGAACTGATCTCAAACCTGCAATTGCTGTAATCAAATAAGTTTTATTTATTAACATGAAGAGGGATGACAGAGAAACAGCATCACAAGATTGCAGCCAAAGTCTAGAGTACACAAGCTCCTCCTTGAAATAAACATCTTTTGAAAAATCTTCTACAGAAGCTCTAAGAAAGTATAGCCCCTCTCTAGGTTCTTCACACTAAGATGCCCTACAATGCCACCACTCTGTAAGACTCACTAAAAAAGCAATTAGCACTTTGGAATGCTTTGCAAAATTTTATTGGTCTTCTGCCTCTTGAGGCTCTGGCAGATAATGCTGTTTCACTTGAGGTTTCTTTGATGCGTTTTTTTTCCCCTCAGTCTTTTCCAAGAGCAAATGCAAGGGGTGGAGTTGATGTGCAATCCATACAGCAATTTACAATCCTACTTTTGAGAACTTCAAAACTCATTAAAAACACCACCTCTTTTTAAAGCAACACCATGCTCTTTCTGTGCTTCCCTCTTCTTCCTTTCTTGCATCTGTGTTACTGCCTCTGAAATTCTGGCAGGAGGAACTTTGATGTCCAAGAAAGTCTTTCATTTACTTGGCAACAAGCGCATTTCCTAGGCCATCTTAGCTATTTCCTCAGGCTTTACTGGAAAACAGGAAGAAATCATTGGCACTCTAGGATTTAAAAATACAAAAAACCAAAACAAATCACCCAAAGTAACAGTTGCTTGCAATGGGAGGAACTGTACAATTCCTGTAGCCTGGGACTGTGCCAAAACCTGCCTTTATAGAAATCGTGCTATGGAGAAGTGCAATTTTTTTATTTTTGTTTTTTCTCAAGAGCTGACCATCCATTAAAAGGCGTTTTTATTTGCGCAAGACGCTTGATGATGCTGAGTTGAAATGCCCAGAGCTGAGGGTCACACGAGCAGCCCAGGAACAAAACAAATGCTTCAGAGTGCATGTGCAGCGCTCAGTCACGTTATTGATCACTTCACTAATATTTATGGCTTCCACAAGTAAACGGTTGGTCACCAATTGCCTCCTGCCAGTGCGGCAGCTGCTAACACGGCCTTGGCATCCCCAGGCAGCCACTGGCGCTTCCCACTAGAACTTCAGATCTGGATTTTGCCACTTTATTAACGCTAAGCAAGGCGGCATTTGATGCTAAAGGGTGTCTGCTCCATGTAGGTGAGTGGGAGCAGAGCGCGGCCCTGAGTAAAGTAATGACTGAATCCAAATAATCTTCCCCATTTTGGGTGGAATAGTTTTTATTTTATTTTATTGATTTCTGGCTTCTCAGCGAGCACTCAGCCACACATTGGCGTATGCAGCCCTTCTCCCTGGTTTCAGCCCTGCTTTGCACGTAAACAGAGCAGGATAACATCATGTTTTGTAGTCACTGTTTGATTTTCCCGAGAAATTTCAACAGCCTCTTTAGCATGAAAAATAAAGCACGTTCTTTTTATCATTTTTCAAATTCAAGCAGGTTTCAAAGCAAAACCTATGTAGTTTTTTCAGCTTCAGAAAGCTTTTCTTAAAGTAGAATGCTATTGATTAAGCTCTAATGACATCTTCTGCTTAAAAAGGAGCCGAGAATCATAAACATTAAAGATAGGAAAGACGTAATTTGGATGTCGTTGGTACTTAAGCTGCTTTTCTCTTCAGTACATGAATGTGCACAGGTGTATTAGCAGCTGGGTTTGAATATAGGACTTCTCCTGCCTCATCCTATATCAAAAGTGTTCGAAAAATGTCTGGTACTGAAAGCTTATTTGAAGATATGTCCTTTGCTCACCTAAGCAGTTGTGTAATGAATTGATCTGTGTCCAAGAGGAGTGCTCTCTTTCTCTCTTTTAACCACACAATCTATATTTATAATGATGCTTGCGATGAAAAATCCACATGAGAAAATTCCTTCCTAGCTAGGTCTGGGTCATGCTATGGACAAGGGTGCCCACAGAGGGCTGTATCATGGGCTCTCGTATGCAAGATGGGGTCCAAACTGGCTGAGAACACAGGAGCTGCCTGGGGATCCCCATAAGGATGTATGACTGTTCAGGCACCAGTGGGTATAAATCACTGCTCCAAGAGGTCAGTGGCTGCCTTAGTGATACTGGCCATGGTCTTCAGAGTCTCTTTAAGGGATTTGCCTCCAATTTAGCTTTCAATTTTAAGTAGATGATGTACAATTATGTAGATTTAAAGATTCTCTTCCTCTCCACTCCAGAAGTGGAATGAATTGCACTATCTTGTACTTCATGAGCATCTCTGCAGTGTAATATGTATGACATATGGCTTTGTGTTCCTTCAGGAGACCCCTAAATGTGCTTGTGTGGGACAGAGGGGAGAGCTGTGATTCAGAGATGATGCACATTGCAGACTTGTCTGTAAAATGAGTCGCATGAAATAGGTGGGAAAAGACAAAAATACATGTTTTTTCCTAGGTATGCTTATTATTGGAACACAGATTGGAACACAATTTATTTTTCAAGGTGAACAGTTATGCTTTGTCTGTAGGTTTGTTTACTGTGGTACAGAAATTCTTTGTGCTCTGAATTACAGGGAAGAGCATTACTAGGGAATTAATCTAGCAAAAGCGGTTGACAGCTCCAAATATGCAAATAAAGTCATATAAAGGAAACCAAAGATTTGGAGGCAGGATCAAAAAAGAGCAAGATCTTAAATACTCGGAGGCAAAGAATATGACAGTGACATGATCAGACAGAGTCACGTTATTTTAACTAAGAGCCGTATTTAGAACAGCCCAGGAGAACATTTTCTGGGTAGCTAACTCTGCCTAAGTGAGAAAAATTAATTACCCTCTAAGCTTCTGCTCTTCATGATCCAATGTATGGACTTGGGGAAATGGTTTTAGAGCAAAGATCAGCACTGTTGTTACATCAGTATGACTTACTGAAAAGTGTTGGGCACTGTGGCTGGCCAGGCTTAATTAATTAGATCAAAACCATGAAGAGTAATTGGCAATAAGTGCTCATAGATGTGGTCACTGACATCCTAGCACATAAGGAGGTCTGTGATTGTCAAAGCATATATCATACTTGGGGAAAACATCTTTCAGTTCTGTGAACAACCTTTGAACTTCGTTAAATATAGCTTTATGAATAAAGGATACGGTAGGTCTTTGAAATAACTTGTTTCCATTTGCAAACTGCAGCAGCTGACACCAAGTAAATAAAGGTAGTATCTTATGTTGTCTCAGAGATTAACAGAAAACAGAGAAGTAGCTTGCACATCTCTTATAAATGTGTGATGTTTTAGTCTTACCTGTTCCTTTAAGAGGCAAATTAATTAGATTGTAAAATTTAGCATCTTCCGTGGAAAGAGGGTGTCTGATGCTGCCCATCAACACCTGCAGATGCATACAAGTATAAAAGGAAGTGCAAACTCTGCAGCCGTTCTGTGCTGTGATTACAGACATTTGTGATATGCCTTCTTGCAATGCGGTTGAAGAGAAGAAAGAGACAGGTATTTGTTACCCTGTGTGTTAGTGTTAAAGATATTTTGGAGGGTAGCTGCAGAAGGGAAGACTGAATGTGTTCCTATGTGTTTCATAGCTCTTCGTGCTGCAGGTTATGTATCACTAGGATCATCTTCCTGCTTATGCATGGAGGGTATGCATGCATGCTCGCATGTGACAAAGTAAGGCTGGCGGCTGCTCTGGAGATCACTAGTAATAAATCTGTCCTGCCTTATTAATAAGTCTGTGTCCCGTAGGCATGTAGCTTGGCATACCACCAGCACTGCAGAACATCAATTGATTGTGGCAAACTAGACAAAAAGGAGGTATGTTAGTCAGGGAGATGAAGGAGGAGATGATAGAAGAAGATGTACAAAGCTCTGAGTATGATTGGATTTTAAGCAGAGCAGTGCATGGTTTTACCTCCCATTGCTCTTGCCAGACAGTTTCTTAAAACAGTATAAAGAGAGTTTTAGGAAGAGAGGAAGAATCATCAGAAAGGATCGTTCTTGCCAGAAGCAGGGGGGTAATACAGAGATGCTTGTGGAAGAAAAGTAGGTGTGGTTTGGGGCTTCCCTTCTTCATCAGGGAAGTGATGAAGCTATTTAAAAGAGAAAGAGAGCTTCAAGCTAAAGTAAATTGGAAACAAAGCAACTGAACAGACTGATTTAGTTAGTGAGGCAGGTTATTTCATGATGGCCTTTCAATTTAAGTGGAGGAGGCTGAGCAAGGAGTAATGCTGACGCCAGTGGTAATGGCCCCTCTTCTGCATCATTTCCAGACCATCATTAACAGGCGTTTGCCAATCTGTGGTTCTCTTTTTCTTCTTATTCCTGCTTGAACTGCAACCTACAGCATAGTCATTGATCTTGTGATCATTTTAATGTGGATTGTTTGCTGTGAATATAATTCATTCTATTCTAGCATTAGCTCTTCAGTCAGTGGAAACATATATATTTATATTTAAATGCTGACTATCCTTAAGAAAGACCAAATGCTTCTCATAATTGATTCAAATAAAGAATTACACTGAGATTTTAGATAACAATTCATGAGGCCTCATTAGTGACACCCAAGAATAGTAATTGTATTTGCACATTTGTGAGGAGTTATGCATTTTAAAACCAACATCTGAACTCGGATCTCTATTTTAGAAATGTCTCACTATTTTTTTTATAATCCCATTTAGAAGAAACAGCAGTTTCTTCTCTTCGAGTCACATGTATTCTTTTTAATATCCTTGTAGGTCTAAGGAGGAAAACATTCATACCATTTAAGTCAAAGTGATTCTTCTTCCCCCACCATTTGAGTCATCAGTGCACCGTTTGCAATGTCCTCAGTTTGCAGTGTCAGACTTGGGGTTTCTCATCTTGCTTCCCAGGCTCCGGCACCACACAGCCTAAAACTGTGTAGGTGTCTTATGTATATATGTATATGCATATATATATATATATGACCTCATTCATGACTTAACACATCACTTCCTCTGCGATGTGAATGGGTGATAGTGTAGCTGTGTTACATATGGAGAAATAAGATGGAGAAATAGAGGAGCCGGATGATTTTCTCAGAATGTCACTAAGAGCATTTGGCTGATAAAAAATTTGAATGTAGCTATTCCCAAATCTTTTCTAAGCTGCAGTAGCATGAGCTGGGAAAGCTTATGGCTTGTAAGTGTTAGACAAGAAATCTCTTACTGATGAAATTTTTATGAGGTATTTTTACAATATCTTTTACTGATATTGTAAAAAAACAAATGCAAAATCCCATGTGAGGTTAGTCAATGGGGGAAGCTGAGTTTGAGTTGCAGTGCAGGACCCAGTGTTGTGCAGGTTTCAGTGTGGGGCAATGGCAGATGCTCCTTACAGCCTGGCTGAGCCAGTGGCACCAGGTGCCTTGCTGCTGGGGAAGCACCCAAAGGTGGTCACAATGATGTTTCAGTATTTCTGCTCAGCACCACATGGCACAGACAAAACCCCAAGTGTTGCCTTGGAGTTCCAGGACTCCGGTGAGGCAAAGAGCTGGAACTAGATGATCTTTAAGGCCCTTTCCAACCCAAACCAGTCTGTGATTCTGTGAGCTGCCAGCTGCTGTTTGGTGTGCAGTACCTGGGCTGTTCCATTGCAGATGATGCCCTGAATTCCCTGGCACAGTGAGAACAGAGCGCTGCATGCTGCAGTCCTCTGGTCCTCGCAATTGTTAAAAGGTTCTTACATATTGTCCTGGGTTCAGCAGTAGCAGTCATCTTTCTCCTTCTTAGTAGCCGATGCAGTGTTGTGTTTTTGACTTTCAGCCTGGGAACAGCACTGATAACACTGATGTTTTTAGTTGCTGCTCAGTGATGCTTACTCTAACCAAGGACTTTCTGAGCCTCATGCTGTACCAGGGTGGAGGGGAAGCCGTGAGGAAGCAGAGACAGGACACCTGACCCAAACTGACAAAGAGGCGTTCCATACCACAGCACGTCATGCCCACTATATAAACTGGGGGCAGTTACCTGGAAGGGTGAGATCACTGCTTGGTCAGGCTGGGTATCACTTGGTGGGTGGCGAGCGGTTTTATTGTCTTCCCTTGTTATTTCCCTTATCATTGTTATTATTGGTGGTACCAGCAGTGATTTGTGTTATACCTTAGTTACTGGACCGTTCTTGTCTCAGTCCGTGGGAGTTACATTCTTTCGATTCTCCTCCCCACCCCTCTGGGAGTGGGGGATGGAGGAGTGAGTGAAGGGCTGCATGGTACTGAGTTACCAGCTGGGCTTAAACCATGACACATATTGATCTAACTTAGCTGTGGAAATTTAACCCAGTTTCAATTCCACTTGGCCTGGGGGGTATATCTTTGGATTTTTTTTTTTTTGTTCAGGGCAAAATTCCACCTTTTGGAGCTTTTAAGAGATTTCTAATCCTATTATAGTGGAATGGTGAAAGTTTTCTTTGTGAATCTTTAAACATCCTTATCAAGAGTAAATGTCTCATTGCTTTGGCAGCTGATGTTTTCCTTGAAAAATTAACTCTTCTATAAAAATGACATACTTTCTGTGAGATAAGCTGTTGGCTTCCATCAGTTCTTCTCAGCTTCCACCCCTAAATCGACACATTTAAAGGGAAGCTGTTTGGTCATTGGTTAAGATACATTATTCATTCCCATACTGCTTAAAACATTATTATATCATTCTCCTTTGCACTGATGCATTTTTATCAGTAATTTTTATGTAAACATTCAAGGACTCATGTTTTCTATGAAGATAAAATAAGGAAATACAGTGGCAGCGAAAAGGAACTTGGTCAAATGTGGAAATGCTAACAGGAAAAGAGACAAGGTTAAAATCTGACTTTTAGGTTATCAGGTCCCCTTTGGTATTTCTCCACAGTTCCTGTAGGTAGTCTCTCCTTTGTTATAACTAATCCTCTGTCTCCATTAATCCAAATCTTCTGTGTCTTTCAAAAAGCTTCAGTCACTGGAAGAAAGATTCCAATACTGGGAATAACATCTGCTGATGGAAAGATAGATGTGTGGCTGCTCTTGATAGAGAATGGCTTTTTTGTTTGTTCTGTTTGTGAACATTTTTGTGTTCGGCTGTCACAGGCATACTAGGCATAAACACAGACTGCCTATACAGGACCTTTGAGTTACAGTTTGGGCTGGAGAGCTGGGTTGCTGGATGCCTATCAGCTCTGAGGAAGGGGAGTTGCAAAGCAGGGTGGATGGGGATGAGGACCCTGGCCATGGGGCATGGAGCTCCGTGGCACGGTGGCAGATGCAAGGTGACAGGGAGGGTGAATCCCGCTAGGCTGCCCGATGATCAACAGAGTAGCTGTGGATGTCGTCTCACAATAATTCATAGAAATGTTTCTTAAGAAGCTTGATAATAAGAAAATCAATGTTTATAGTGGTGTTTCTCTCCTGATATCCTGTGTATGGATCCTGACTTTCTGCATATGGTTAAGCGCCCCTGTGCTGTGGGATGGAAGCAAGCCTGCTCAAGGGAGCGGTGGGATCTAATTATTCAGCACAGAAAAAAACCTGAGGTTGCTTACGAAGATGTAATCCTTCCCAGTGAAGTATAAGTGTATTGGGAAAGCACATTACAGTTAAACTTGATTAGAGAGAGCAGCTCAATATTTCCGAAAAAATCATTAATCTACTTTTTGTCTAATTTTTTAAATTCTTTATTCACCATTACAATCATCCCACATTACTTTCAAGCTGGTGGTGAGGCTGAGGAGACTGATTCAATTGCAAAGGCGAGTTTTAAATGAAAGGATCCATATCTAGCTACACTCATTATCAGTTCCAAGAAATTAAATCTTCCTTAAATGATTTACTCTAAAACAAATCGAATACGCATTGGAAAGACAAAGAGCAGAGTGGCCATGCAGATTTGCATCATGATGGAAGGAAACAGCAATCGAAAAAGAACCGGATGAAACTCAGACTTGCTATGAGGTCTCCAGCTTCCTCTGCAACAGCTTGTGCCTTTGCATATTGAGTCTGTGCAATGAATCCTTGTGTTGCCTTGAATAGTGTGCAAGGAAGTTGCACAGTAGTGAGCAACTGTTATCTCAAAGAACTGAAAATGCTATTTTTCTGTAAGCTCTTTTATTACTGTCTGTTGCATAAGACACTCTAACACTTATGTTAGGCTGTACAGGCTGCTGTTCCCCTCTACAGATTTATGTAGTCATTATTCCTTCAAGGATGCATTTTAAAAAAACAAACTCTAGAAATTCACCTTTGCTCTAGCTGAACCCAGACATAAACAACATCATTGGGGTGGGGATGATCCTCAGACTGAGGTAAAAACACTGCAGAGACAGTCTGTATGGTGATGTGGTGCAGTGACTTCCAGTCTGCTGCTTTGCCTCTGTGTGTGTTTATACATAAAAATTTATCTCTCTCTGTATATATATATTGTTATATGATGTATCTTGAAGACCAGCATCTTCAGCTTGATCACTGCTGTCCAGTTTTCTTAACCTCATAGTTTAATGCCAGTATAGCACCAGACTTCTGCCTCGTCCCAGAAGGGAGGCCAAGGATGAGGATTGTTATCTTGTGAGTTGGGCAGTGGGGTGGCAGAGTGGGAGAGCCAGCCAGGAATGCTTGGGGAGCTAAGTTTGCTGCACTTTGCTGTGAAATCCAATGCTACTGTCTGGCCCTTGTTAGGATCCTCTCTTGGAAGGAGGATGGCAAAGGCAAGGGGTGACCACAATCACGTTCCTTCAATTGTATGTGCAAACATCCCCAAACCAGGATTTTTATGTATGAATAACGTGTGGTGCTGAGTTCAGGGGGCTTTTCCCCTCCCTGAGCAGGGTCAGAGTAGCAGGGCACCACTGAGGCGAGGGGAGGTGTCGCCAACTGAGCTTTGAAACAAACCTGATGAGATACAGCAAGCAATGCTGAGCAGCTGAGTGCCTGTGGACATGGAAGAGAGCAAGTTGTGTAGGTACTTGTTCCTATGATGCCATAACCAATTTGTTTGGTATGCAAAATCTTTAGAACTGAGCTGCTGAGTAAAGATGTACGTGAGCTGTAAGAATATGCCATTACTCTATCAAAATTACATACCCACCGACCTAGCTAGTGTGGAGACCACTCAGTGGGTTCAGTCTGCTGCCTGGTAGCTGCCTGGAACAGATGTTAATCTTATATTTAAAATAGTACTTAAAAACATAGGGGGAAAAAAAAGAAAAGGAAAAAAAAAAAAGAGTCAACTCTCCCAACCGCTGCTTTGTTATTTTTTAAATGACGCGGTGTGCGCTGCTCAGAACATCCCTGGGCTTGCTCCCTTCTGCCAGAAGCAGCGTCTGGTCAAACATTTGGCACTGGGCAGAGCTGGAGCTGAATCTGCTGCTCTGCCATGGATTAGTTAGAGGGCTTTGGCCAAGGTTTTTGTAGAATATTCCAAGGCTGGCTGTGGTAAAAAAAAGTCCAGGAATTTTTTCACCATGCTGTTTCAGCTTTCCTGAGGGCAACGTCAGAGTGATGTAAGTTTACTTCAGGTTTAAGCTTCTAGATGTTTCCAGTTAACAGCTTTGAGATCTTCCTGGAAGTAAAGGTCTTGTTGTTAGATGGGACTGTTAGACACAAGATGCAGTCAAAAATAGCAGGTCTGTGCAAAATCTTAGTGCTGCAAGAGGCGCTGGTCCTCTCCTTGCCTTGTGTTTCAGGATCTCTCCATATGGCTGTTTAGCTAGCATTTTATTTTGAGTTTTAAGTTTTAGCCCTAATTCACACATTTATAAAAAGTAGATAATTTTTACTGCAAGTTCACTTTTCAAGCAAAAATGATGTGAATGTGGAACTTCATCTTGTCTCAATGCATGTTGATGAAAAAGTTTCACGTTGCTCTAGCTGATCTGGAATTTTAAATTAGCTGAAGGAAAAAGGAAGGCAGAAAAAGATTATGCTTTTTACAGGGGGGAAAAAAGAACCCCAAACTGAGACTTGTTCTGAAAACTTTCCATATTCTTATACCTAACCGGTTAGGTAAGGCCATGCTGCTTCTGGTACGCAGGGTATCACAAAGTGTTTGGGTTCTGAAACAAAAGCAGCCCAATTAACAGGACTGGCTAACCCCAGAATTCACATTAATTTAATTTCAGTTTTCATTGTCAACTTTTAATTCATGTCCTAATGGCTAGGTGTTTTCTTTTGTGGTTTACTTGGCTGGGTTTTTTAACGTTCAACCCTTTTTTGAGTCAAGGAAACAAGACAAGAAGGTATTTTCCGGCACAAGAACTTTCCGACTCTATAGTTGGTTTAATTGTGCTCTGGGTTTGTGTAGTCTTCAGGAAAGTTCTTTCAAGGACAATCCTGAATTCTCTCCTTGCATGGGTGATCCACAAGACAGGCTTCTTTCCGCTTCCATGATTTTCTCATGTTTTTCTTTTCATGAGCTTTATGAAGAGGTTGAATCAGAATGGAAGAAAAAGAAGGGTAAAGGGCTTTTCTCCTCATGTGTGTGTGTGGTTGCTAATGAACAGACAAAGATAACCCTGCTGTAACAACATCTGATAGTGATTTAAATAAAGAAAGCAAAATTGTTTTCATATATGTCTCAAAGTTTGTAAACTCCTTCTGGAGTCAAACTGGCAATAAAAACACAAGTGCAGTGAAATTGAAGGAGTGTTCCTATGGGACACTGAACTCATTAACCCAAACTCATAAAGCATTTAAGCACTGAATAGGGCTATTAACTTTGGTGGGCCTGCTAACCTATTTAGTGTAATGTGCAGGCTTTGGTGTTCTGCTGTCTTGGGCCTTAGTATTGACACCTTTCTCTCTAAACTACTGCCTATACCTTTGGGAGAAATAAGTCAGAGTGCTCCTCTCTCACACTTCATTTTCCAAGCCATGCTCCATGCAGTATATATGCTATATACTTACTGGCTATGAGATTTTTGACCCAATCAGTTCTATAGGTAAAGTGCAAAAATTAAGATGTTATTACCTTTGTTGTCTTGAGCTCTCATAATGTTTCACATCATAAGTGTGTATTTTCTCCCCAAACTAGAGTAATAGTAGTTTTTATCCAGCTCCTTACCCCAAAGCTGCTGTCAGTTGGTGTAGCTGCAGTGGGTTGTGCTGGAAACATGGGCTGACGGAAACAGCTGTATTTCAGTCAGAATCTAGAATTTGGGTAAAAACTTTTCAGGTAAAGTTGTACCTGAGGAGAGTGTGTGTTTTGGGTTTGTGAAACTTTGATGTAATTGGAAAAGATCTCTGGGCAGAGTCAGGTTTTTATACTAGTTGAAATACAAAGTACAAAACATACAGTTTTTACCTGAAACAAAGTCTGTTCCCCAACATCTAATTTTTATTTATTGTGTACATATAGATATGTATGTCTTCATAGCTTTACCTAATCTTCTTCTGGCTGGTGTTAATTGAATTAGACATGCTTATAGGATACTAAAAAAGATTTGCCCATGGGAATTTCTTTGCAATTTTGAGTCAATGATCAATTCAGAGGATTTTGTTTTAAGCTAATGGCTTTTTTATTAAAATAAACAAGATTACTGTCAGGGAGAAATGTTTTCTCTGTAAGTATTAAAAGGAAGGACTGGAAATGCCAAGGTAAGCAAACATGAACAGAGATGGATTAAAGTTTCTGCATTGTAATAGCTACACTTGCTATTTTGGCAAGCATATCCTTTTTTTGATGTTTGTTTCTAAATTGTTTTATCCCCTTTGGCTTTCCTCTTCCCAAACAGCAGAGCAGTTGGGTGATGGCACGTAGTAGTTTTCTCCTGTTCTCTTAATTCTTCGACTCCACTCAACTGTAGTTTGGTATCTGGTGCGATTGCTTGCTCCCCAGTGATGAAGCACATTTTTTGGCTACAGCCTTGGGATTTGTAACAAATGAGAACATATGCTGAGTTTAAGCTCTTCGGTAATTTATTTTTCAAGATTTGTTTTGCTGTGGCATCTTACCTTTCCAGTAGTTAGTTGCATGGCCAGTTTTTAGGTTTTGGTCTGCTTGAGGAAAGCCTTTTCCTTAATGCCTATAAACTTGTAAGCTTCAGAATTTACAAGCTGAATATCAATAACTTGGAAAGAGACAGAGTACTGGAAGCCAGGAATGAGCTCCAGGCTCAAGTTTTAAGTCTGTAGCTTTATCTCCTGTGACATTTAAATCTCTTTCCTGCTCTTGGGGCATGGACAGTGAAAGCGATACAGATGACTGGGGCAGACTTTGGGGGACACCCTGTGGTGCATCCACAGGGAAATGACCTTCTTTGTGATGTGTCTTATTATTTCCAGCAGCTCTTGTAGCCCCAAACTGTCCCTCTGCTGTGGTTCTGCTGCAGCTCTCTGCTTTTTCCCACTCTTCGAAGAGCAAGACTGTTCTGAGGCTGGTGCATGAGAACAACTCACCTTCATACCTGTGGGTCATTAGAGGATGGCTTGTTCAAAGCTGCACTGAGCTAATGTGAGGAGATGATGCCTGGTGCTTGAGAAGTAATACGCTTGGGGTCACAGTTGCAAGGCTTAAAGTGGGTCCAGATAACGAGTGTGGGCAGCAAGCTGCACAAGGTGGGCGCATTGCCAGGCTCTCACTAGTCTTGACACCTGCAATTTGGAATAATTTCTCAATAGTACACTGCTGTCCTACTGGGGCAGCAGAATCGCATTTGCCCTGGCTTTGCTCCACCAGTGCCTCTACATGTGCATCCAGCACTGCAGGGACTTGCTTCATTTATCCAGCCCTCTCCAGCCAAAGAGGAGATTTCACCTTCTTTGTGTCCTTCTCAACATGATGCAACACGTCATGTATCACTATGGAAATGGGGGGCTGTGGGAAGGATGTTGCAGAATAAAGCTGTGAAAATGACTCTTTTGCAAATAGCGTGTTCCAGGATTGCCAGCTGAGTGACATGTACGTCTTTTGTACCTTTTATAAAACCAAATATTTTTCAACCAAATAACCAACGGTTTTTTAATCTACTTATGACACACTGGACCTGAAAGCCAGTGCTATGGGCTGTTGGGAAACGGCAGGAAGTTGAGGCTGCTGTTGAATTTAAGGAAGGAGACAGCGAGACAGCCAGAATGTAAAACAATACATCTGTCATTTTACGGGATTATTTTATGACAATTAGAGGGTAACAGAATCATGGGAAAACTATTTTGATGCATCTGTCTTCATATCTTACTGTGTTTTCTGCTTCTGCTAAATTGATAAACATTGACAGGGACTGAAGAAGTTCTGTCTCCTCCTTGCTGTAGGGCACTGATCGCTGCCTCTGTGTACTGAAGTTCTTCAGTGTCATATAAATGTAAAAGCAGTAAGGTTTATGACTTAATACAAATTAATAATACTTTTCCTTGTTGTGTCCTTCTGTTGAAAAAATACTGGATCTGTGAGTTGGCTTGCAAATTGAACAAAACTGAAACATTTGTTCAAATTTGATTTTTATAGCTCAAAAGAGGTGTAATAACCCAACTATATACGTTTACATGTATGTTTTACAAAAATAGTGAAAAGCAATATGCACCTTCTGTACCAGAAGTGTTATTATGTAGGTCAACTAGAATCTTGGTAAAGAAAAATCAACAGAAAATGCAATGAAAGCTTTGAATAAGAATATCATAGGTACCAGCTTTGTGTTTAATCCAGAAGCAATTCTTTAGGCACTGCTCAGCACTGTATTTTTCTTGCATCGCCCCCCAGACTCTAGCAAATAATGGTGGTAAAAATACCAATTGTTGTTCATCTGAAACAAATAGATATGTTAAAATAATATAAAAGTAGATAACTGCTATAATGCTGATACTTTACAGGAAATTCAGGGTGATTTTTTTAGATTAGCTCTCATTTTGCCCGAGTGGTAGGGATTGGAAGTCCTTTGTAGACTTCGGAACCTATCTGCCTTTTCTGCAACCGAACAAGAAATTGGAGACATCATTGAGCTCTGAAAGGGCCAAGTACCTGCTCCCCTTTGAGTCAGGGGACAAAGCTGATGATAGGCAGTTTTAGGAGATGCTGTGAGGACAATGGGGAGCATTCATAGGGTTCTACATGGAAAAAATGGAGCATCTAATTTACATATAAGATATGCTAGCATCTAATAAAATGAGTTACTTGAAGAAAAAGTAACTAAGAAAATGATTGAAACATTAACCGTCAAAAATTCATGAATCTTTCAGCATATCATGTGTTGAATCCAGTGAGTGCTTGCATGTTTTAATGCCACTGTGTTTTGTCTGCATAGCCTGTTCCTGAGACAGGAAACAAGGGTCAGTCTTGTCCGGTCCTTTGTGTGCTGGGACTTGGGCATTTGGAGAGATGCTCAAGGGCAGTGCCTCAGGCCTCGGGTGGATCTGGACACAGCAATATCATGTTTCTAGAACTGGATTCAGCTGCAAATACCAAGAGTATTTAACGCAATCAGGGTCAGTTTTAACCCTACTGGGAAAAAAACTGTTTCTGTTGGTTTGTATTCCCTGCTAATGCCAGGTCTTGGCTTCAAAGACACAGGCGGAGCCTCCTTGATATTTGTAATTTCAGACCATTTCTAAAAGATTTTCTAGGGGTTTTTTTTTCAACATACCAGATGCTCGACATGCAATCAGCCACCACTTCAAGGGGGCAGGCATACAGATCTTTAATGAATCAGCCAGAATGCGTGATTTATATACCTGTTATGTATGATCCCATTCTTTTCCCTTTGGGGAATGTACTGTTGGGACAATAACAGTAAATTCTCACTAGGCAGCTTTTGTGTTAAAAAACAGATCCCTTGCATTTGGATTTAACCAAATTTGAAAGTTGCCTGTGGCCTCATTGTCATTTTTCCTGAATATTATTTTTTGTGTTCTCTTCAGTTTTGGGGAAAAAAAACAGTTCTTCGAGTAGATGAAAACTTCATCAACTGTCAGTTTGTGTAGTGTGACCCATTCTGCTCATTGTAAATATAGGTTTGTATTAACTGTTCATGCATGATAGATTCAGTCCTATCTAAGAACTTTTAAACTGCCAGGGACAGAAACATTCTGGTAAAGACTCCTAATTAACTTTCAGAAGCTTTACTGTGTGTTATCATTATGTGGTAGGGCTTAAGGGAGGGGTTTCTAATAAGCACCAAGTTCCTGTGGAGTAGTGTAAACCTTTTATTTGCCTCTTGTGGGGTCTGCTGGTGCCAGTGTTGTAAAGCTGAAGTGATTACCCTGCTCCTACGTTAGCTGCGGCTGGCCTTAGCACTGGTGGCGCACAGTCCTCCAGGTGCTGTTAGCTCCAGTGTATGGTGACTCGTGAAGCTGTACTTGCCTGGCTGGAAAACCCAACTAACTAACTTTTTATGGGGACTGGTAATTACAAAATTTATCACAAACATAATGACAGCCTAAATGTTTGCAGTATTCTACTTAAAATGTCCCCTCTTTAGTTCTAACAGGGTAACATGTTAAAGAGCCTTTGCTGTCTGAAAGATGCTCTGAGCACCCTCTCCTCAATGTACAGCCCATAACCTTCACCCATGTGCAAATGGGTTTGGCTCCCAAATTAATTGTGGGGCAGATGTACTAACAAGAGCCTGATTATTGTAATCTCATAAATATTCCAAAATTATCTCTAAATGAAGGCAGTTTCTATCAAAGCAGCTGAATAACTATGTCTAAAAAGGCAGAATAAACTTGTGCAAAGGAATTATTCATGGCCTTGATTAAGAATGTTTTCTTCTCTTGCTCACACTTGGCAAACTTCTCCATGAGTTGTCTGAGATGAAGGAAGTGTATTCGACTTGAAAATTGAGCTTGGACGTGTATGATCAGCTAAACTGTTACACAGTGTTCCTCGCTGTGTCCTCAGTTCATTTCAGACTCTAGGTGAGTTGTTGTACCAGAACACTGGCTTAGAGGATGAGTTTCAGGGATCGAGAAGTTCAGAGTTGCAGAAATTCAGCAATTTCTAAGAAGATACTGAGGAGCACTGCTCATACCCAAGTGCCTGCTCACAATGCTCCCAGGGAGCACATGCATCTGCTCAGGGTCGGTATCTCTTCCAGGGACACTGAAGGGATGAAGCCAGCCAGGCCGCTCTTCCCAGTGTCCCCTGCATATTCAGTCACAGCTGCAGAGATTTGATTATTTTTGTACTTGCTCACAGCTTAATGAGCCTAATCCTGTGCAGTTCCTGTTCCTTCACCATAATGTTTTCTTCCATGGATTTAACTCACTTGACTTTGGTGTTATTCATCCTGATTTACCATGGAAGCAAGGGATCCTTGAATTATATCTCCAGCACATCTTGTGACCAAACTGCTTGACAAACTTTGAACTGGACAGATCAACCACCACTTGTAAGATAATTGAAGATGTAAAATTCTGGATATTTTGCTATTTAATTTTGAATTCTATTTCTGCCATATAAAGGAAGAAAAGGCCAGATAGAAAATCTGACTGTAGAAAACACAGCAAATACGAAATCCGCTCATGAAGTAAACGGGCCAAAGTAAAAACTCAGTGAACTTAACCTATCAAACCATTCCAGTATCACTGGATACACTTCTGGGAGTCACAGTCATTTCTAGCTGTTAGCAGAAGGGCTATAATTTCACTTTGGCTCCTATTCCAGCTATGTCATGGGTTCAGCAGTAGCAGTCATTTTTCTCCTTCTTAGTAGTTGCTGCAGCACTGTGTTTTTGACTTGTGGCCTGAGAACAGCGCTGATAACACCAATGTTTTAGTTACTGCTTAGTACATT
>JAOEHY010045573.1:0-14003 GCA_025447955.1 Psilopsiagon aurifrons
AAAGCATTAAAGGGAGTAAAACCCTTAACAGACTGTTTCCATTTGCTGGAAGAAGTATATTTTCTGATGCTATTTAGCATTTAACTTACCATGAGAACAGAGAACAGTCTCAATGCAAAGGAAGGATAGAAGGAAAATCAATAATTCTTGATCATTTGAAAGCTAAAACCATTTGGAGCACAAGGAAGATTGCAGCTCTCATTAAGGAATGTATTGCTCCTGCCTGCACACCTGCTTCTCTGAGCCACTGTTTTGCAAGTTCAAGGTCACATGCACCGCTCGGCTAGTCCTGGGTTTTAACTTGAACTGAAATCAGTCTGTAATATAAAGCACAGGAAAAAAAAAAAAGGAAAAAAGCACTGAAGTGCTAAACAAACCTCTTGTAGCAAGGAAAACAGTGTTTTGCAGCTCATGAAAAAGTTTATATTAATTCCTAAGTAAATTGTCATTCTTATAAGGTATTTTTAAATTTCACACTATGACTTTTCTGTACAGCATTATTAACAGTTTAGCAGGCCTGCCTAACCTTGTTTTTGATGAATATGTTCTCATTGATGGGAGCACTTTGAGGACATCTGTAGGCTTTACTTGGGGTAAAGAAGGTGAAGAAAGAGAAGCACAGTCATTGGTCCTGCTATTTCACAGGGAAAAAGTAAATGTTGAGAGGCTTCTGGTGAACAACAAATATTAACTCTTGTGTCATATTACCCACAGCACAGCTTGAAAAGCATACCTGTACAGCTTTTCATTGCGACATGCAAGTGCCTGCAAGACTACAAAATGCCCTGTCAACTAAATGCACCATAAAATATATATTTCCTATTTAAGAAATACACACACACAAGTAAGTAATTTATATACAGCTTAAACCAGAAACTTAAAAAGTAGAATGTGAGTGCTTGACTTCCTTTTATTCCTTTGAAAACCGGATACCCAGTTGCTACTGAGTGGCAGAAGGGTGAGGGACTGACTGCTGATGAGCAGCAGGAGGGAGAAGATATCAGCCTGTTACCCTGCCTCCAACCAAGCTGGTCTGTCTGCTACACCTCTTTCCCAGAGCACACTTTTGTACACCCTGAGAAGACATTTTTGCATGCTCTGGGGAGACACTGACACGAACACAGTGCTTTTACTTTTATTTTCATATAACTCCTCCATAATAATACATTTTTAAATATTTTTTTTTAACTAGGCAACTCTTCATTTTTATAGTCCATGGTAGCTCAACAGGAATTATTTTTAGGGTATATAGTACCATAGTAAAACACCTGCAGTTGAAACTTTTGAAGCAGGAACTTTCACAGTGTCTTATTTTGTATTCAGTCACTGGTTAATTGTGAAAGGTACCAAACTGAAGTTGTTGGCTGAACTTATGTGGGCATATTCTCTGGATTGAAAAATGAATGCTGGGCAATTGGAAATGGTTCACAACCCTCTGCTTTGCTGAGATCATCCTTGCCTTGGGCAGGTACAGAAAATTAGATTGATACTTTTGAAGAGTTTTGGAGACCATGTAAAGATAAGTTATAATACAGTTAGTGTGCAGTGTAACTAATGCACATACAACAGAACTTTTTCTTTTTTTTTAACCGAAATGCTATGCTTATACAGCAGTAACGAAAAAGGCTGTTCAGAGAAAGTAAATTTGTTGGCTTTCATAATTCATGTACTCACTAACTAGTCTCTTATTAGTGGTACTAGGAAATACACAGTTGAATTTTTCTACTGGCAGTTTTTCTGGAGTTGAAGTTTTAATCATCCTTCTGTAGCTTTCAAGTTTAGGAGGAATCAACCCCCACCACCCCAAAAAAAAAAAGAACTGGGGATAGGGTCACTCATCCAGGAGCCATGTGATTGACACAGGCCAGCAGCTAAGCAACTGCACAGACATTTGTTCATGAGGGGCAAAAACTCAAAAGCCAAGAGAAAGAGAGTTTAAAAGGTGTTGCAAACACAGTCGTTCACTGCCTCTCACCAGCAGACTGATCTCCAGCTCATTTTCAAACCAGGGCTATTTTTGGTGTTTAGTGCTTTTCACTGATAATGATCAGAACACTGCACACTCCTAGCTCTACCCTCCCTTTGCCTCAGAAGGTGTGTTTGGGAGTAAAGCAAGCAGAGACTGAAGGAGATTTTCTGGCAGAAATTTATCCCAAATCCAATGTCATCTTTTCCTAGCTTAGATCCAGATCTCAAGATGATTAAGCCTGGTTGCTTGAAAATTTGTGATTTCCAAACCATTAATATTATTAAAATAATATTTGAGCCTTTAACTGTGTCTTCTTTCTATTCTAAAGACTGATAACAAAGTCTTCCTCTGAAAACTAAAATGTGCCTATATAGATCTAAGGTACTGAAGGTTAGAAACACTTCTGGATTAATATTTAATTCCTACTACTAAAATCTGAATTTTGAATATGAAAGCATAGTGAAGGTTAAATTGACAAATTGCTGCACAGCAACTGAAAGCAATTTATGCATGAAATTATTCTAAAAACAGGCATGAAAAAAAGCATGTTTGCAATGAGGATAATATTGTTGCACAGCATCAGAAGGCTGCTTGAACAGCTACTTCTATCAGGATTAATCCAACTCATTGCAGATGAAAGAAGTTAGGATCTGCGGATACTGTCATCCAGCACATTTCAACCTTTTCGAAGTTTTCACTAAGACGCCTCCTAAATTTGATTTCAGGCTGTTTCAAGCATTTTTTAGTTCTCAGCTGGCAACAAGTGTTTATTACAATATTCAGAATGTTCCCATTTCCAAAATTGCCTCCTTAATTTTGCAAACTTGTGATATTCCCTTGGCTTCACGTTATTCAGTAGAAGGTTTTCAGTCAGTTTCAGGTATTCTCCTGAATTTCAGTCAGTGATTCCAGAATTCAGCTATCTGTACAGATGCATTTTTATCTTCTATACTCATCTAAACTTCATTTACATGTCATCCATAATTTATTTTTTTAATCTTCCACAATCTTGTTTCAACTTCAATAAGTACCTGTCAGCAGTAAGACAGAAACTGTTCCGTGTTCCCTGATAACACGCTGGGGTTTTTTTGATTTGCATAAAAAATTCCTAAAACCAAGTGATTAGTAGGTTAGAAGGACTTCTGCAAAAAATCTCCTCTGGTGCTCCTGAAAATTTTAATCTTTCATTTTAAATGCTGCAAGTTTTTTCTTTTTTTTTATTTAGGCCATGATTTCAAAATACTTGCAACATAGGCCAGTCATTTTATCAATTAAGGTTAAATTAGATTGATGAATTTACACTCTGTACACATTTATGCTTAGCAAGTTTTCCAACTTCCATTACACTTTCAGGACAAGTCATCCTGCTATGTGAAAAAAAAACAGAGTTGCTGTTCTTCTTGGTAGTTTTTGCCACGACTCCATATGATATGTCTGTGGAGAAACTGTTGAAGCAGATTTTCCACACAAATCCAAATAATCTATCAGTTTCTCTATATTGTTTTCATCTCTTTCCAAAGAAACCTGATATTTTCTGGCATGAAAATCTTGAGAGACTTGGCTTACGCTCTTATGACAAACATGCAAGATGACAGAAAGGCTTAAATAAACACATGTAATACATTTTGATCCTCTCCTGAATTAAAATATAAGGTACTCAATACACTTTTCTTCCTAACACTAAACAAAATTATATAAAACCCACCAAAAAACACCAAAGAACAAAGAAACTCAAGCAAAGGACAGATGAGAACTGAGAAATTCAGAACAGCTGTGATGACATTGTCAGATTGATATCATTGATTCTAATGAATCACATACCCATAGTGACATGTTTGGGTTATATTTTCACATAGTGACTCTTGCGAAAAGTAATGTCAGCTAGTGGCTTCATTCCACAAGCTACATTGAACAATTAGTACAAACTCACAAATACCACCTATTATGATTTCTGAGAGTGATACTAAAGTGCTATGAAGGTCTAGGCAGCCCTTAAAATTTAAGTGAGGGAGATCTGGCTTCCTAATCTGCAATACAGTTTGGAGGAGTCAGGCCACCAAGTATCCTAACTTTTAAAATTTCCACTTCCATTGCCCTGTTGCCCAGGAACAGTCCTTTCAGTGGTACTGAGCTTTTGTCATCTTTGAACTGTGCCAAGCACAAAAGTGTCTGGGATCACCTTGTTCCAAACCAGCAAAGAACTCGGAAGACTGATACTGCTAATTGTGTTATGGAAGGGAAGTTGCAACATTAACTTCCGAGGTAAGCAATTCTGACATGGAATATTAGTTGCACTTCTAATTTCAGAAGAAAAGAAGGAATGAGTTTTCACTACTGTAAAAAAAACCTCTTCACTTAGATCTGCCTATGACAGTTCTGCCCACAAAGTGTGGGAGTATCTGTCATAAAATCAGCTTCCAAGATTCAAGTGATATGTCCTCATTGACAGCTTTGCCAAGAAAGTGGTAATCCTTGATGTTTATTTCTCCACTGCACCCATTAGTCTTTGTCACTTTTTGTGGTATTGGCAGCTAGGGAAGTTTAAGCCACCCCAATGAGTTCATTTGGCAACAAAGATCTTGCACTTGTACCGGGCATCTACAAGCGCTTAGGCTGCCTGAAGCAACGTGAAAGAACAGGATAAAAAAAGTATGCTGATAGAAATACTGGCAAAGGCAACATTCAACTCCAATAGTTCAGTTTTAAAAATAGATCCTTACAGCAAAAGCAACTGTCAACAGCAGTAGATAAAATTTGAAAGTAAAACCCTGCATGAAAAAATTAATGTAGTTTTATCTGTGACATATATCAACCAGCCACAAAGCTGTCCAAACATTCTTTATCACAAAATATTTATTTTGAGATCTCTTACTCAGTGATACCATGCACTAGGCTCTGTGCATGCTCACAGAAACACAATTTCAGGCTACTAGGAGCTATTTTGCTCTTGAAGCCATTGAGCTTCTTCCTCAAATCTGTGAAGAATAGTTTGAGAGAGAAGACATAAAAAATATTCTTTGAACAGAGTCAAAACCAAAACAGATCTGTGGAAATGGCTCAGGTTTGTTGGGTACATAAGAAACGTTACACATTCCAGAAGTGGAAACGCTGTCTTTCAGCAGTGAGAGGCAATAGAAGAGACTGCGCTGTGCCTGAGTTTTGAAGTGGGTGACTACAAAAAAGTTTCTCTTGGAATATTTTTCCTAATCCCCTCTACAGGAGGTTTGCTTAACCTGCAACACAAAAGGTTTCATCATCTTATTTATTTGCTTTCCTTTAAAATGTATGATGGTATTGCTGTTTGAAGGGTTCTTTGCATCTTTCTTTTAAGAGATTTTTTTTATTCATCCTAATATTTTCAAATGACCAGAGATGAGACCCAAAGAGTATTTTTTCCAGTTAAGTGTATTCAAGAAACTATCATTTTGCAATATTTAACCTGGAAGACAATTCCTAGGTCACAAACAAGACTTCGAAATAACCACCAGGTTTATATACTTTAACTAGTCCTGTCTTAGACACAAAATAGGAACAAACCCCAAAATATTCAAGCAGTGATTACTCATCTAGAGGGAATAATAAATTGTATGTCAGGGCAGCAAGGAGACTCCTTGGATTAAGTAGGTGAATTAATAAATGGATGAAAACTAATTAAAGATCAAAAAGGTTACTTAAAGATCAAAGTGGTTCCATTTTTTTGGAAAAGTAGAAGAGCTTATTCACTGAGAGAGGAAAAAATAAGTGATCAATATTCATCTGCTTAGAGATCCATGTTGTCCTCTTTCATCAAAGTCTGCAGCCCACCTGGAGCAGGAAGCTGCCTGCTTCCTTACAGCTGCTGTTGATAACTGTCACCTAGGTATCAAGCCACAAAAGGCAAATAAATGCAAATCTTCACTTCTCCTGCAAGCATAATTGGAGAGAAACTGACCCTTCTGATTCAGGAGCTGATTTTTGTGGGCTCCTCTAGCAAAAATGAACTGGAGCGCTTGGATACTCTGCCAACTAAGCCTGTTTTGACTGGGAAGGGAAAAAAGTAGACATCCTTCCTATGTAAGAATTAGGAGGGTCAAACAGCTTCCTTCAGTGCCTCTTGAGAGGGCTGTGGGCATTTGGGCATTTTGCATCTCATGCCTGGGTTACACAACAAGGACAGATATAAATGCTCACGCACATATGCCTACAGTTATACATTTGTGAACTCAATGGCTTTGGTGGAAGGTCATAGGGAAGCTGTGGTGGGAATCCTGTCTTTATGTGAGGCCCATCACAAAGTACCATAGCACAAGAAAAGGTGCTGTTAAGGCACTGCCACATCACAGGGGAAGGAATAATTCATGAGAGAAAGGGGCAACAACTACTAACTCTGAAGTGAATTAATTGCCTGGTAATTTGACCAACCTTAGGCAGGTTTGTTATGCATTGTCATGCAGATACTGAAATAACAGAAACGTGGAAATATTTCATGCATTTCTTACCACACCAAGACATGCAAAGCAGAGCAATTCAGCTGGCAAAGGTACAATAAATATGTCTCTATACTAATTCACACAAAAGAAGGGAAGCACCATACTAAAGAGCTGTTCAGTGAGTTAGTAGACTGTATCTACCACACACTGGGGTTGAAGAAGAAATATTTGTGGAAAGAAGTTCCCTTCCGATTTATGTCGATATAACAGACCTGAGACAATGACAAGAACATTCTGGCCTATCATTTTTATGCCTCCAGATTTTTACTCTTCATTCTTTATTTCCACAGCTGTGACAGCTAACTAGCCAATATATTTGCAAAAGAAAAATGTCTCCTCTTGAAAGCAGAGCAAATTGGAAGAGTGGAGGAGCTGCTTTGTCTGAAAGCCAATGTAGAACTTCTGTCATGCAGAGATCCTGAGCACTATATTTGTTGCTGTTCCTGATAGAAATGGATAAAATGCAAGGTCTTTCAGATTTCAAAGTACAGGGAAGCAATCTTTGGGATTTGGTTGACAGGAGAGGATCAACTGAGTGAGGAGAGAAGCAAGGATCATTAACTTTGGGCAATGGACATTTTTCCCACTGACATATCCTGGAAGACTGAAAAATTTCTAACCTTTCCCCTGTCATTTGGGTGCTAAAAAAAAAAAAAAAAAAATGCAGTGGCTTAAATTAGAAGGGTAGCTTTAATGCAAAGGCTGCTTGATACCCTGAAAAGATCAATTTCAGCACCACCAGCTGAGATGAAACTATCGCATCGGGAAGGAATCTGAGTTTTGATTAAACAATCTAAACTGAAATCCCCTCAGAGAAATGACACACATGAAAAGAAAGAAAAGCTAAGAAGCATTTAAACCACCTAGTAGGATGGTTGTCACCAATGACAACATTATTACAGAACAGCAGAGTGCAAGCAAGGACAGAGAGAAAAATGAAGGTTATATTTATTGGAAGTGGTTTCCTCCTCTCCCTCTTCCACTTCACCATGTGTTTCACTGTGTGGAAAGAAAATACAATATTTGCAATGTGTTTTCAGGCAGAACATGTTCCAGCTATTACACGATATTGCTCCCACAATAAACAAGCAAACAGACAACTAATGCTGCCACTGCTGCTGAGCAAAGAGCTAAACTGTATGTATCGTTTATTTCACACAGCATCTCTCAAAATGTGCAATAATTTTTTTTGGTCTAACATGATGCAACATTAATAAGAATTTGAGAGCAGGAAAAACAAATCAAGGAGAAGAATAATCCTCTCACAAAACCAACTTCTTATTGAAAGTCAACAGCATTTAAAATACAATCCTTCCAAAGGAAGAAAAGTTATTTCTCAGGGAATTGAAAAAATAAAATCAGTAACACAGTAAAGTCACAGGAGAAATAAAAACTGAAAAGGTATCAATATGCATGGTAACTTTGGAGCTACGACAATTTACACACTTTGAAATAAGTGTCCAGAAAGGATAGTTTTTAATTCCAAATGATCAGTTATTCACATTCTAAAAATGCTAGGCTACATGTTGTAAACCAAGGAAAATATCTGGACAAAATCCTGTCCATGATATCAATCAGAATAAATTCCGTAGCTACAACTGGAATAGTAAAGAAGGTCAAATCAGCAGAGGTTGAGCAGATACTCCTCAAAGTAAAGTGGGAGCACAAATCACGATCAGGTGGGCACAGAATCAGGCTGTAGTGGCTGAAGTCAAAAGCATTTGTGTACACAGAAGATTCCGGAAGCCATCAGGAGAGCTGGCTACCTTGGATTTGGAGAAGGCTGAGGTTCTTAATGACTTCTTTGCCTCGGTCTTCACTGGCAAATGCCCTGACCACACCACCTAAGTCTTGGAAGGCCGGCACAGGAACTGTGAGAATGAATACCCTAGGTCCACTGTAGGAAAGGATCTGGTTCGAGACCATCTGAAGATGTCCTGCTGATGGCCGCACACAAACGGCTGTGGTCAACAACTCAATGTCCAGCTGGAGTGGTGTCCCTCAGGGATCAGTGTCAGGACCGGCCTTGTTCAACTTCTTTGTCGGTGACATGGACAGTGGGATTGAGTGCACCCTCAGCAAATTTGCCGATGACACCAAGCTGGGTGGTTTGGTTGATACACTGGAGAGAAGGAATGCCACGCAGAAGGACCTTGACACACTTGTGTGAGAAGCTGATGTCAACCTTATGAAGTTTAACCATGACATGTACAAGGTCCTACACCTGGATCAGAGCCGTGCCAGGCACAGTTAGAAGCTGGCAGAGAAGAGATTCAGAACAGCCTTGTGGAGAAGGACTTGGGGGTGTTGATTGATGAGAGAATGAACATGAGCTTGCAGTGTGCGTTCGCAGCCCAGAGAGCCAACTGTATCCTGTGCTGCATCAAAAGGAGTGTAACCAGCAGATCGAGGGAGGTGATCCTGCCCCTCTACTCTGCTCTCGTGAGACTTCACTTGGAGTATTGTGTGCAGTTCTGGTGTCCCTAACATAAAAAGGACATGGAACTGTTGGAACAAGTCCAGAGGAGGGTCACAAGGATGCTCAGGGGGCTGATGGAGCACCTCCCTTATGAAGACAGGCTGAGAAATTTGGTGCTGTTCAGCCTGGAGAAGAGAAGGCTGCGTGGAGACCTCATAGCAGCCTTCCAGTACCTGAAGGGGGCCTATAGGAATGCTGGGGAGGGACTCTTCATTAGGGACTGTAGTGATAGGACAAAATAACTGGTTCAAACCTACAGAGGGGAAGTTTAGATTGGATTTGAGGAAGAAATTCTTGACTGTAAGGGTGGTGAGGCACTGGAATGGGTCTCCCGGGGAAGTTGTGAATGCTCCATTGCTGGTGGTGTTCAAGGCCAGGTTGGACATAGCCTTGGGTGGCATGGTTTAATGGGAGGTGTCCCTGCCCATGGCAGGGGGGTTGGAACTAGATTACCTTAAGTTCTTTTCCGGCTCAAACCATTCTATTATAAGTACATCATGAATATGTCTAAAATCATTATATGATGGGGGTTATGTTGAGAGAAACTTTCGCACCTCCATGAAGTATTCCCGTGTGGGTAAAGATGCAATTCTCTCTTCCCCAACACATTCCTGAAAGGAGACACAATAGAAACACATCCTAGCCTAGTCCACATGACAGATTCAAATTCAGACTTGTATATCCCACTGCCAAAAGTCTGACAATTTTGCAGTGAGTTAATCAAGTTGGCGGCAAATTTGTTGCAGCAACCACACCATAACTCATGAGCTTCGCACAGCTGTCACATCCTGAGATGCAGAGCAAATAGCTTGTACTTTGGGCTGAGCCTGATTCACCTGCAGAAGCTGTAGCTGGGTACAAGGTTGGATTCGAAGCAAAATGCCCTTCTTTTCTGAGCAGAAGCTGTGTTGTCTCAACTCTAACAAAAGGCTGCATCTCTTTCTCAGGCAGCAGCAAGCAGAAAAATCCTCTACCTTGTGTGTTGTGACTGCTTTGGAGAGGTGCTCACATGCGCCTCACTGCTCTATAACCTATATTTCTGGCTGCTCAGTGATTTGCCTGCCATGTCAGACAGTCATCATCATTAGAAAAATATTATCATTTTCAGTAACAGAAACTGATGTAACTTGTGAGAACAGGCACAGCCAGAGCAGGCATTTAGAAGCAAATGATTTTCCTCTGATAGGAAAAAAGAAAAAAGGTGTTTAGACAGAGTTGAATTCTCTCCTTCACCTGAGAGTTTCACACCCTCCAGAGGAAGGTCATACTCAGGCTCAAACAAAATACATATAAAAATGGCTCCTCACAATACTTGAGAGTGCTTGCAACAGGGCACAAACTGAGAAGGCAATGCTGAGACCTCATAGCAGCCCTCCAGGATCTGAAAAAGGTCTATAAGGATGCTAGGGAGGGACTCCTCGTCAGGGATTGAAGCAATAAAACAGTGGGTAATGGGTTTAAACTTAAACAGGGGAAGTTCAGGTTAGATACAAGGAAAAAGTTGTTTACTATGAGGTTGGTGAGGCACTGAAACAGATTTCCTAAAGAAGTGGTAACTGTTCCATCCCTTGCAGTGCTCAAGGCCAGGTTGGACCAAGCCTTGAACAACCTAGTCTAGTGTGAGGCATCCCTGCCCACTGCAGGGGGACTGGGGCTAGATTTTAAGGTCTTTTCCAGCCTTAACTACTCTGATTCTATCTTGAAGTCCTTTCCAACCCAAACCATTCTATTATTCTATGGCTCTATGCATCTTCTGTGTTGACTGGCCATGGTACTGGCATTTTGCACATGGGTTGTACTTCCTCCAAAGTATAACATTCATAACTTGATACAGCAGTTGAGAACATTGCTCTTTAAGTACAGTTAGCAAGTCTGCAGCTGCAGCAGACTTACAGAACTGTGCTGATCTTGGTCAACCACTGCTCACCAGCAGAGGACATGGTTTCTAATGAAGAGGTTCTTAGTAGAGGAGAATCTTCTAAAAAACTCAAAAAATTCTGCAAGAGCTTACACCTTAGTCCTGGTGCCCATGGCTCTGACACCCTGGAATTTTGTATTTTCTCAGTGTGTTCACTGTCATTCCAGTATGTTACCCACAGGCTCTTCTAATTTGAATTTGTATATGTAATATGAACATAGTAATATGAACACTAGCTTTATCCCATCCTACCAGCATAGGATTCCTGGTGCTTCTTCAGTGTCCAATGTATTTAAAAATTCAAGACTGCAGTCAAATTTTCAGCTGCCATGTATTACACAGAAGCTCTGGTACTAAAAGAAAAACATACCTAAAACACGTCAATTTATATTTATTACAGGGGGAATTAAAACTTCTTTTTTTATAATCACATGGTTAGTGTGCTGTTTTCAAAAAATTCTTGATTTTATTTTGGTCATTATTTTTAGGGTATACTTTGACTTCCCATGTGAAGAGTTTTAAAAGAGTAAGTTAAATGTTAAAACCACATTGCGATACAGACGGGATTTGATTCTGTTTTTCTGTTTTGTTGGTGAGCATAGCCACGTCTCTTTTTCACAGTCCAAAATGCTTGTGAGATTGAGTGGTGGTTTGGCTGACAACTACCGCTGTTTGGAGAGGGCATGAGGGGCGAAGGAAACTTCACACAGTGAAGCCAGTGTGAAAGGAAGATAGCACAAGTTAAATAGGCCACACAGGTCCAGACCCACCTCTTTCCCAGGGATTGCCCCTAGTTGCTACACAATATCTCATCCCTGAAACCTGCTGATTTTAGCGATAGGATACGGTTTTTAATCATCTTCAGTTCTATAGCAGTGTCTTAAAAAAAACCAAAGTGCACCCGGCAATATAGCATAAATAGCTTTTAACAGGAGCAGACATGAATACTGTAATAAAAATATAGCCAAAACTCCCAGGGATCCTACATAGGCAATGGCCTACTATCTACAGTAATGCAACAGCAATAGCAGGCGGAAATCATTGTCAGGATTGTCTCTGACCCATAATTAATGCTGATCAGAACATTGTATTCATTTTTCTACACACACCCAGGTGAAATCAGCTCACTAGCTGAAATATTCATGAATACACTGCTCACGCTCAGAGTGAACAACATGGCTTCTTCAACAGTCACACTGGTCTTTGTGTTTTGAAAATACCATCATGTGTGTTGTACTAAATATAAGCATGTATTACTAAAAAGGAATAAAAAGCAAGAGGTCCAAAGCTACAGAGGACATCTGCAGCCGAAGAGTGACATGCTTTCCATGGGCGCATAAAGCACTCTAAACTTGCATGATTATTTCTGTGGTGAAAATAGGAGCAAAACAAGTTACTTCAGACATATCTAGTTATTGAGTGTATTTAACTGTTCTATACCACCTTTCAGTGGAAATCCTTACTGCAAATTTAGTAAACTTCAAAGTTTTTTGAGTATGAAAAATAGGATTTAGGCATATTTTGCTGAAATATTTTTATTTTTTTATTAGTTTTACCAGTTTGACAAAATACTTTCCAAATTCCTTTCTTTATGGGATCATTCAGCAGAGTAACATGCAATTTAATTTTAAGAGAATTATATCCTGCTTTTAAACATTGTATAGGATAAAAAAAAACCACTATCAAGCTCATGATATACAAATATGACAATGTACGATAAGAGTCACAATTGGGCCAGGCCATTTGAATGAAATGAAAATACCATTAAGCTCAATGGAGGATATGCATGTGCAAACAATGCAGCAAACATTTGCATATTGCTTGTTTGAAGTCGTCAATACACTTTCATGTTTTACTGATTTAGCAGATATTCTAGCAAGTATTCTCAGTTATCTACAGAACCATGAGTATGTCTAAGTCTTCGTGCTTTGCCCAGTATGTGTAGCTAAAATCTAGGGATAAAACAGGGTTCTCCTTAATACAATCTACCCCTTTATTTCCCTGTGTCCTGTGTCTTCACATTTTCACATTCTTTGTATGTCATAGTAATGTGTCTTTCCTCTTTTGCAATAGGAATTCCAGAGAAACAAATCTCATAGATGTTCATTTTTAAATGCAACTATGTCCTGAAAAAATTTACAACACTCTGTAGCTAATTTTTGTTTCTTCAAAATGGTCTTAATAGCAACACTGTCATTTGGCCATCTAGGCTCTAACCAGATGGATCACAACATGCAGTTGACATGTTTTGATGATGTGTTTTACTCAGAAGCACTATGTTCTGCCACTTCCAGGGGTTCAACACACAAATATTGCCACAACATGATATCCATGTCAATTTTGAAAATAAGCAAACGTGATGACTTATGCCAAATGCTGTCCTCTCTGAAGGCTCATCCATACCATGAAAGATATATCGCTCTTTGATAAATGAGAGAATATACCTAAGCATCAGAGCAGCCTGGAGAGAATCCCTGGAAAAACAAGACCTAGAGTCATGCCCCTAGCAACACTTTGTGGAGTGTAACTTGAAATCATACTGAAGACTCAACTGTTTCAACTAACCTTCCTGTGAAAAATTCACTTTCTCACACAGATTAGAAGACCTTTATATTCCAGGCAGCCAGCAGCCTGGTCAGCTGGATGCAAGCACAGCAGATACTAGCAGTTATCTTTCCACTCTCACTAATACAACATTGCAACAACTTGTTAAGCTGGTTATCACACTGTGGTTTAGCGTCTATACAACTGATTCGGTCCCCGATTAGACACCCAAGCTCCTTGGTGAAGCTGAGCCTGCCTTTGTACAGCAGGTAACTCAAAATCCCTTATTAACTCCATCAGAAATACTCAATTCCAATATGGAGAGAATGAAACATTTAATGACAGTGCATAGATTTCTTTCTTCTCAGCCATGGGTCCAGTCATTCTGTCCACAGAGGGAGTGATGAAGTTTTCTGACTTCAGTGATAACTGAACTAAGTTTATCAGGACAGCTTGTCAGTGCCAAAGGCAGCCTGCACATGCAGGAATATCAAAGGTGTCTGCTACCGGTCACGACAATGAAGTTACAGATAGCTGACTAACATGTGAGTCAGTAGCTTCTGCAAGGGCTCACTGCAGCCCCATACTTGAGCATGTGGGTATTCATCAGAATATTGTGATTTC
>JAOEHY010045575.1:0-17144 GCA_025447955.1 Psilopsiagon aurifrons
TTCTATGATTTTTATAATATTTATAATGTATATATATTTATAATTTTTGCATTTTTTTAGAGAGCGGAGTGCATTTCTGGGAGGTTCACACCATGAAGACAACTTGGACAGAGGAATCTTCTTTCAAAAGGTGTTTGATTCTTCGGACAGATATTCTCAAAGCAGTTTTAGGTATCAGTCTCTATAGACCCTTTATGCACTATTTGGGTGGAAAAAATTAATTTACTAGCACATCATTTACTTGCTCATCAATTTGACATCCACAGGTGAGGCATGCAGTAGAAAACACAAGAGCACCACAATGATGCAAAAATCATTCTAGTTCAGCTCATTTCTGCATGTTAGCATTGAAGTTAAGCTAATTGATGTTACGTAGTTCAGTCATGTCTACACTGTAAAATGAATTTGTCAATCTCTGCTAGACATCCTGAGCCATAATGTGAACCTAGAGAAAAAAAGCATGAGAAACAACTCCTCAGTAAAACATTCTAAATCTAAATTGTGAATGTTTGTTATATACCACCTTTTCACTTACAAATTAATAATACCCTTCATTCTACCCCTAAGTGTCTTGAATGAACAGACCTCATTAAATTACAGATAACAGCTTCCCTCCTCTCAAAAGTTCCCTGTCACTTTCAAACTGGGTACTTTTTGTGAAACTAAACCCCAAAACTTCATTTAGACCATCAAAGATGCTATGATCACAGGAAGAGGTGATTTAATGAATAACTGTATAATGAAACTTTGGTAATATTTCTGTATTTTTTCACCTCCTTAACTAGAGGCTCTGACTGGGAATTCTGAGCTAGACTTTCACAAGGAGTATAGTACAGAGGAATTGAATTTCCAGCTGTTGTTGCTAAGGGTTTTTATCAGGTCTCACACACTGAAAAGATGTCCTTCTGATATGATGTTGATACAAAATCTTAAACATTACGGACCGCCCACTAAGGAGAAATTTACACTGAAGACTTGTTTCCGCCATAAAACTCATGAATAAAGGAAGAATAGAATGACAAAGGTGTTAAATCAATGTTACAATTAGCAGATGCTAAATTAGAGACATTCTGGCTAGCAGTTTCAAACACTTTTCAGGTAAAGATCTTCCTAGTGACAGCACATACAGTACTAAATATCTAAATGCAAAAATCCTACAAAGCAAAGATTGACTTGCTTTTAAAAGTTACTATTTTTGTCTTTACAGTATGGTACGACTCAGATATGATAACAGCTTTCTATATATTATGCTTCATAATATTATGGATTTTTTCTTAAAAAAGTGCCTTTTAATGTAGGTGCTTTTAAACATTCGTTTTTTTTTTTTTTGTGGAATGTCTAGATTTTATCAAAAAACTGTTAATAAAATGTTAAAATCAACTGAATTAAAACAGAATTAGCAGTCTTGAGTAATTCTACAGTGCTTAGATGTGGTCTGATTTCATGAAATCTTTCAAAGAACGGAGAGGATAACATCTCCCAGGTAGAAGCCACAAATAAAACTGATAGTGATTCCAAGCAACTAACCGTGAAACCAAGTAAATTATTGGTATTACATGTTCATTTCAACATATGAATTCCCTGCTGCTGCATTTGCATTTCTTGAGACTATTGTCATGTCAAAGCTAGACTACTGTGGAAAAAGGGGAGTCCAGTTTAGACATTTTTCCTTTGGAGTTCAGTTGTGATAATACTCTGGGTTTTGCGTGGTTTGGGTTTTTTTTTCCACTATACTTAGGAAAACTGTAAATGTAATGAAACTAAAGAAATATAATTGGATAGTCCATAAAAAAAATCATCAGTTTCCCTTTTAAATCTTGAGGGTATTTCCAGGAGCACAGAACTGCTCTTGGGTTTTACATTTGATTTCCTACAATGTATTTGCAAAGAATAATGCTCCATCAACCAGAATCAAATAACAGATCTTCAGTACATACAAACTGTTAATGCTCCACTGACATCAGAAGTGTCAATAAAGGGTACCCAAGACAGTTCAGGTGGAATAACACTGAATTTTCTTGCATTGCTCTGACAACCTGACCTTCAGTTAGTTTTCAGAGGCACCAAGATCATGCAATCCACGAAACCATATGCTGCTTTTTGTCTTGTGTTTATAATTAAGTTACACTTTTAAAAGCTGCAAATGCTTTTTGATTCAGTTTTGCCATTCTGCTCGCTTCTGAAATTGAAGCATTTAAGTTCTATCCATATATGTGCTTCCAAGTATATGTTCCTAATTTCAGAGGGATGCATAAAGCCGTATCTCAAAACCCACTTTGCTTTAACCTAGATATTCTTATGCATATAAGTATTATGTCCAATAGTGGTATGGGCAAGGGGGAAACTTCAATACATAAAGGATAAACATATTTTAGAAGCAATGGGAACCAAGTGATATTAAAATGAAAGAAAAATCATTGAGTTACCTTTTTTAAGATACAGACACTAAGCTTTACTATAAATAAAGCACTCCTCTTTACCTTAATGTCTTGGAAAACTATTCTGTTAAATTAAGGAAACATACTACGGTGAATATTTCTCTGCAAGTTACTAATGAAAATCAAGTTGCTTTGTTTTGTAAACATGCTGTCTTCTTCTACCTTGTGTTAACTTCATATTGGCTTCTTTAATAAAAGGCTGGATTTTGGTCACCGTTAGAATTCCCGGTAAAGAATAAGGCTGCAGCACAACAGTGGGTTTTTAGGCTTCAAGATACCAAGATTTCCATCAAGGAGATTTGAGGTGAACCGTGCATTCACAAGAGATTGACTTGATGTGTAAACAGTTTGAAATAATTTAGTATGCACAGAAGCCTTATTTACTGTGAGATTTTTTCATAATAAAACCTCAACTCTCATGCCTCTGGAGTGTGAAAACTCCCTGCCTCCTGTGAAAAAACAGATCTTCAACTATAAGCAGTTGTCAAGAGCCTTCTATGTTCATTTTCTTTCAGGCTGAGGAACCAGATGGCTTAGATCTACTTAGGTATAAAAGTCTCAGTTTCTTGCTGCTTATTACTTATTGGGTTTAGTGCTTAAAAGCATAACATGAGAAAACTAATACCAGTAACTAGTACTGAAGTGAGCAAGGCTTGAGATTACTTTGCAGCTTGTGAAAGATTCTTACTATTGTGCTGCTAAAAAAAATAATTGGACTTTTCATTAATTACTAAACATATCCACAGCACAGCTCTTCTTTTAAACTACCATGACAATACAATAAAATGCTGTTCAGGACAAATTACATCATAACTGTGGATTTTCAAAATACCTATTGTGAAAGTACTAAAAGAGGGAATGTAAATGTAGACTGTAATTCAGTGGACAGATTTGCCATGTGGTAAGCTTTTAGTGCCACCATTGACTGAGTCCACCACATCGCATTGCTTTTCAACAATGGAAATAACCTACTTGTATGGACAGAGAAAAAACAACACACACTGATGTCAGAATTAGTCTCAGTCTATGTTATCTATACTGATATCAAACCTTCTGAGAAAACTATCCTTGCAAATATTTTCTGACATGAGTATTAGGTACATAGAGATGCTTTCAAGCAGTGGTGGAGTATTTAAATTCTATAATCTTAAGTGGTTTTGTTCTGGTTGTAGCCCTTGCTGCTCCATCGCTTTCTCTCACCTAACTAATAAAACAGCTTCTCAGCAGCTTCTCAGAGGACTCCCTGGGTTCTGACCCTCTCATTTCTCTTTTTTTTTTGTGGGCGTATTCTGCGGGGCCAGAAGCAAAAGACATACTCAATCTGTAACTTGCCATGTCACAGTACCAGATCTATAGAAAAGTATCAACTGTACCTATGCATATTGTGGAAAGCACTGATGTCCTGGAACAGACTGTGTTCTACATAGCAACTTTTATATCCCACTACAACACTAAATTTCTGTAATATGAGCCCTCTGCAAAATCTGGCTGCAAAACAAGAGAGCTAGCTATTACCCATTAAGTCTAACTGAGCAGAACAGGGTACCTCTGAGCTTTTCTTGGCATGCAAGAAATTGAAATGCCTCTGTGAAGGCTTGACCTTGCAGTCCCAGTGAGTTATACAGAAAAATTTCATTGACTCAAGTGGAGCTTTATCAAACTCTTGATAAAATCATAGTTTTCCTTTTTTTTTTAAGTGCATCTGTTCTAAATACTATCTTCGAATACATCAGCCACTGTACATGTTGAACCTTACTCGTAGTATTTCTTAAGCCTCAAAGCCGGCAATCACATTTAATTTTTCTCATGACAGAGTAGAATATACCAGAACACCTTCAACATTTTCAAGGTAGAAAATATGATACTGCTAGCTTAAGAGAGAGCTGACTCCAAAATCAATGTTTACTTCAGATACATCAGGAAAAGAATCAATTACAATGTCTAATTTTCTCCAAATCAAAAGGACTATGAAGTACATCAATTCTATTTAAAAAAATAAAAATAAAAAAAAAAATCTACTGATGTCTTACCTGTCTTTGATTTGTAGTAAGAACGCTATATAATGTAAAACTTAACATACATCTTGTAAGATGTATTTTGAATATGTATTTGGATATATTTTGGATATATATATTAAGATATATGGATAACTTACACATATGCTGTACAGTAAGACTTTTTTACGGGGATAACAAAGAAAGTGTTTTCTGCTCCAAAAGGCAAGACACTGAACAGGAAAATCCTAGAATGCATTCAGCATACAACAAACATCAATGAATAGCTTGCAGACTCATGCATTTAGTTAATTGAAGAAATGTTGGATACTCAATACTAGGGAATTTATTCAAACAACTTTTATAATAGTTTTGCATACATGATCAAGATGAGAAGGAATACACTGAAATATTTATTTTAAAAAGAATTTTTCTGGAGGAGGCAAAGGACTGAGAATTCTTGAATAATTAAATATCAAAAAAATGTAGGTCATGCTTTTCTGAATCTTACAAACTTTTTCAGGGCTTTTTTCCATAACTTAAAAGACACTGAATTAAGGATTAATTTGAATTAAAACACATGGATCTTATTGAGTTTCATAAGTCCACTAAACTGGAATTTTAAGTGTGTTCCTTCTAACCCAAACCATTCTGTGATTCTGTGATCTTGAAAAAAGCCATTCCACTGGTATTTCTGTTTTGACCCCAGAGTGAGACACAAACTAGAGAGAATTAGACTATTTAATTGGATATAGCAGAATCTTGAAAGAGTGCTGATTTGGCTGGAGAAAAAAAGATGAGTGTTCCAGGTACAAGTAAATCCTATATTACAGCAAGTGTTCCAAGCATTTGTGCTCATTCCAAAGTTTCTTCTGTATAATTCATCTTCCTTGTTAACACAAAGTCAACCCTGGGAACACCTAGAGATACTGGAAATAAAATCATTTCCATTTTATTCAGAGGAAGAAAATAAGAAGGGAGAAACCTTTAGAGAGCCTACTGTTGTAGAAAGGGTCAAGAAAAGTAGAAATACCTTAAATTTGGAACTAGATGATCTTAAGGTCCTTTCTAACCCTAGCCAATCTATGATTCTATGACTCTGTGAAATTTAGCCAACTACATGGAGAAAGAATTGAATCAAGAAATCAGTTTACCATTCACAGGATGCATTCTGAGCTTGTGCCCGTAACAAATATTGGTCTTTCCCTGCACATAAGTAACAAATAACCACCAGAATAAACTGGTGTTTTCTTCCACCAGCTTTCTTTCCTGTTTTTGATGTGGTTTGATTTGATTTCATTGTTCCCCTACATACAGAGAGTTCAAGGATACTTTCAGTTTCATGATCTCGGAGAACTGTGACAGATGAACAGAGCTAGCCCCAGGATAGATACTTCTGCTCCCACAGTGCCAAACAATTGGAGTAAGTAGTATTTTTCAAACTGTGTGTCAAAGCCCCTCAGGGAGAGCAGAATTCAAATGTCATTGTGAAGGATTAGGAAAAAAAATGTAAGTTGAAATAAAGTAAATAGAAAATAGGAAAAAATTGAAAGCAGCAGCTTGAGTCCCCTGGACTAGGGCAAGGAGTTGGAGAGTGAAGACTGTTGCAGTTTCTCATCTGTGGATGTCTCCCTGAGCAAGGAGTTGTTGACTGTTTTTTTACCTGCTTGTAATTGTCCTGGGTTTTTTTTCTAGGTCAGGAGGCTAAGTATGCATTGCGGCAGCAAGAAATTATACTGATTCTGATTCTGCTGTGCTAAAATGAGTGGTGCCTTGACTAAATCCTGCAGGATGGCAGGAAGACAAGTGAATCAAGATTGGGACTTTTGGAAATTGTGGGAAACCCTGGTGTAAAGGGAACCAGAGGTGTGACCAATAGGGCAGAACCAAAGACAGTGTTTTGGTTTCTGTGGATGTAAAAGAGGGCAGAGGCTCAGTCTTCCGCTCTCCCTTGACTTTCACAGCCCCTTTTTCCTGTGTGTGTTTGTACAGTCACAGCACTTACCTGCTTAGCCTTGCAGGCTCTCTATCAACTAAGGAGGAACACCAACTTTTGAGGTAATCAAGTCCAGCATTTTTGCCCATGCTAGGCACTGTTTGGGGTTGGGTGTCAACTTGGTTAGCAAACCACAAAAACTAGAAGCACAAGAAATAAATCAGCAAAAACTGAAAACAGAGTATCAGGCCTATGAGAGAATTGATCTTGGCGGATGAGAGAGAGGAACAGAATTTATGAGTTTTAAGTTATGTTTTTTACCCATTTCTAACAATTTCATTTCAGATTCATAACTCATATGGGCTTTGATGGATGATGTAAAGAGGCAATGCTTGAACATGAAAATTTTTGGCCTAATGTCACTTTTTTCAGAGTTTAAATCAAATCCCTTGAGCCTTTCTGAATAGGTAGAAATTGAAACAAACAAATATAGTTCTTTCATTTTTATCTCTCAATTACAATGCATTAAGGGAAAAAAAAAACGATTGAAACTCAAATTTCTGACTAGTGTCAATGTGAACTACTCAGCATAGCAAACAAGAGGAAAAAAAAGTGGAAAAAAAGCCAGGAGAAGTTTTGAGGAGTTTTAAGGAGTCTGAACTTAATACTGAAATACCCAATCAAATTTCTACCTAATTCTATTAAATTCATTGTGTCACTCTAGAAAGAGACACTATATCCAGTTTCCCTGACACTGCAGTCAGTGGCTAAACACTGGAATATGTTCAGACTGAAAGCAATTTTAAAAGTGAAGTTCATTTGTCCTATAAAATACAAAGTTCAGTTTTTATAATTCAAATAGCTGCAGGCAATGCTGATGCCTTTTGCTTTTCGCAGGCCAGAAACAGATATAAAGATTCTGTGAGCTAACTCTATTAATCATAACTTCTAAAGAAATTAAAATCCTGCACATGAATATTCTACTCCCTTCCCTTCATTTGTTCTTTTTACAATTGTTTTTCTTGAGAAACCATATATAAAGCTCTGATTATTCACATTCCCATTGGCAAAGTGGGTCTGAGATTCCAAAATGGCCAGTGGCTTTTATTGTTTTCTGACAACCAATATACCATTTCACAAGGCATCAGACAATGACCCCAAGAGCCTTCTGCCCACAAAGCCATAAGCTAAATGTTCTTGACCCTGAAATACATAAAACAGTTGAAGGACTGCTGAAAAAATAGTATCAAAATACTCCAAGGAATACTCTGTAAACATTTCCTCCTAGGCAAATTAATCACAGTGAAACAGAGCTGTGTTTAGAGACCACCCACATGCAAGTTGACTGGTTTCTCCACCAATTTATCATTGAAAACATATGCATTAGTCAAATGTACCAGATGCTCCAAGTATCATTACACTACGATCTGAACATTAAAATTGTGACTAAGGAAAGCTTTGGTTTACAGTAAAGGGAAAGAAAGATAGCCCCAGAGAGCTGCCTGCAAATCCCTCCACAGTGCATAAAATCATTATTAACCCTACAGTAACATTTCTGTCATGTGAAGAAGCAGTTTTCTTAAGAGCTTGAGAGCCCCTATGTCACAATGTTGTCCCCTCATTTATTAAAATCACCTGCAATATCATATCTTTTCTTAAAAATAGCATATTTTGAAGCTAAGGCTCTGCAAAGTGCCTTCAGGCTATCTTCAGCCTATTTTGAAGTGATTTATAAAGCAAAACATATAGGAGAATGTGGCATATGAGGCACAGACTCCAGTTGTGGTGCAACTAAAGGCATTTATTCAGTGAGCTCACAGGCTTTTACAGTGCTCTGCCCAGCGGTCAGTAGCAGCTAGCTCCTTCTGTACTTTTCCATCATGAAACAGCGTTCCTTCTTCACATGCACACCATGCGCTTCTCCAGACAATGACCCTATCGATCACGTGCCCCTTCAGCCAATCGTTTTACTGTCCATGTCTTTGCTTAAGCGACTATTTTTAACCAGATAGATAAACATGCTTCTCTGCTACGGCTTCTTGGTACATTGTTACTTCCTGTTCTCCTGGAACACACATTCTTTGCTCCTGGCCAACAGGAGATATCTCCCTAAGCTATAAATATATATAAATGCATGCCAGCAGCACCTTCTTTATCCCAGCTCAGCACTGAGGGAGAATGCTCAGACCTTTGTACCTGGCACATTCCACACAGAGGCCAGGTGGTATTCGTCTGAACACCACTAGCAGGTTATAGGAGCCACATCTCCATTTCGGAACTCTGCTTTAATCTTGAAGGTACTCCTCTTTCTCAAACACCATCTTCTTCAAAAGCAAAATGTTCAAGAGCTCCCTCTTTGGAAAAAGGCTGTCAGCCTTCAAATAAGGCAGTCTTGACAGAGAGGTTGGGGCTATTTTCTTGATTCTGGAGAGAAGATGAAATCTCAGAGGAGCACTAACTTTCAAACCATTCTGCATCCTTGCACATATAGCTCTAAAGGAGACTTCTCAGATCAGATAACTGGCCCCTTTGGACCCCATCCTGACATGCCATGACCTCCACTGGGCACTGTGCAAGCAACTGCAGTTGAGCATACTATGTAAAGTAGGATTTTTAGTCATCCCATTTCAGTAGGGTCATTTTTGTACACTGAAAAATTATCATTATGCAATTTAGATGCATTAACTTTTGGCTATATCTTCAATGCCTCTGCAAGGGAATGGTTAGTGTGGCATATATGAAAGCACTGTTAACTACATTATAGAGGGAACTTGGCAGGTACAGCACATACACAGGATGAATTTTTATTTTGAAGCTAAGAACAATGGGGAAATTTCTCATTTGCCCAAAGGTGATCACGTCAAAGGACATCATATTGGGTAGCTTTAAATATCCATCAAACATTATCAGGCACTATTTTGCTACACTTGCACACCAGCAACTGAAATGACAGAAACAGTCATTGCAAAAAATGGGAACATTCTGAAATTATCTGAGTGTGAGCAGGTGTCCTTAAGTGTAATTAGCACTTCACAGCCCTTTTGTTCCTTTAGACTAATCTGCCTAGAATTATCCACTTATAATGGCATACAGCTGCTGAATAGATCTCCCTACATCTGCCATGCCTTTCAACCTCAAATTATTCTCAATTCTGTGAACCTTTAGAATTCAGAATATACAAACTCAAGCAAGAGAATGTGTACTTCAAATATTTCTTATCATTGTTACTTTCCTTTAACATACTAGTTGCCAAGTTAAGAGTTTTCTAATGGTTTCTACTTTTTGCATTCCATAAATAATTAGCAAGGCATTTCACATCCCATTCTCCCCAACATCCTTTTTAACCTATTTTGAAACTGAGCAGTCAAAGCATCATGTAGCAGATGTGGTTGAATATTCAAGGTCTTGAACAGAGTGGGAGGAACAAAAACAAAGTAATAAGCCAGGTTTATGGTCAAAACTTGTTTTTCCATCTCTACAATTCTTTTTTTTCCATTTCAACCTTCATGTAAAAAGAAATAGGGCTCATATTTTAAAACATTTTAAAAGTGAGATATGGGCTTCTGGATTCTTCTTCTGAACTCAACTCAGATAAGCCTATTATACATTGTCAAGCTAAGAGTCAAACCGCAATTTCACTTTCTAAAGCTCCAGATAATGTGCTTCCATTTAAAACTGCTCGTTAAGATGCCTTTAAAACCAGAGTTCTGCTCTACCACAGGATGAATTAGCAATGATATTAAAATTAAAGGACCATGTTTTCCAGTAAATATTACAGAGGAAAACTAAGGCTTAGAGTGTTACAGTAATGAGTTACCAGAGTTACCAAAAATAAATATGAAAACAAAAATTACCAGAAGAACCAGCAAATGCGTTTATCAAACTTCTTTCAATATTGCTAGTGTTGAAAATAGGAATGTTACTTTATCTCAATTTCTTCATGTCAAAATTCTTTGTTACTAAATTTATTTCTGCTTAAATATAGCACTTTGGTAAACAAGATACTGAAGAGTTGGCTCTTTTCTCTGTACTTTGACCAAAGCTGTCAGGGAACTCAGAACAAACTCTGTTGCTGCCACAGTAGCGTGTGGTGCCAAGGTAAACCTGCTGGGCTTGAGAAATAGAAAGCAGATTGCAAGTGTGTTAGCTTCCATTGATAAAACTGCGTAAAGTCAGTCTCATTAGGCTATGCAAACTATAGATTTTATTCTGATATCGCAAGTTCCTTGTGAGATGATACCCTATTCATCACTCTGATGGTTAAGCCTTGAGCTCCACAAAAGAAAACAACTGTAATCCATCCTATAAAGGAGAAGGAAAATCATGTACTACTTTGAAGTAGCTATAAGGCAGTGTGCTGATGCATGTTAGTAACTCAGTAAGCCGTTAAATAAGCTTGTTCCTGGCTTGAATTCCTTAGGGTCCCATTTAAAAGAAATCAGGAGGCTTTTATATGCAGAAAACTCTAAAGTGTATGCTAAAATAATCTCTCAAAAATTATATAAATTTAGAAATGGTTGATAGAGAAAAACAGCTTTGCCAACAATGTATTTATAAAGGTATTCGTTGTTATTAGAAAATGTGAGAGCTATTACAAATGTATATGAAATAATAAATTAATAAATTGTAGCAATTACACAGCATTTTACATCTTTACGGTGTCATGCAGAAGCATAGCATACAAATATTTTTCATTATTAGACTTTTATTATTTATCTAGATGCTTTTTCTCCCACTGCTTGTGGCAAACCTCCCAAATGGCTATTCCCTTCAACTCAATTCACCTTTTCTAGCTGTCCCACACATTAACCCACTCTCCCATTCAACACTTCTTTGTTGTTGCATTAATGTACAAATTCAGAGCACATGCTGTAATGGAATCGCCCACAAAAATTCTCAGGATGATAAAAAGATAAAGTTTCCTGGGATTTCTGTGGCTTTGTATCGGAAAATACTGGTTCATTGAATCAAAAAATTTTCAGAGCATACAAATAAAATGGGAAAGACTTTTTCACACCATAACAGAATCCTTTGGTCAGATATTATATATCTATATAACAAAACAGACCTACAACAAGTTATAACCGTTTCCTGAAGTTTACAATACACAGGTTCAAGTCAAATAGCACCATGGATCCCAGGTTTTTCATCCCATCGAATCAGGGTTTTTTGAGACAATTAAACTAAACAAATCTCTCAGCCAGCAGCTTAAAAAAATATGAAGTTTCTCTGCAAAGCAAAGTAAGGAAGTTCAAAATCTTGAAAATTATGAACCGATTTAAGGTTGCAAACCATTAAACTTTCTTAGGAGAAATAAACCCCCCAAACCTCTTCTACTAATGCCCAGACTATGCTAATTTTCCCTTCAAAATTCCTTTCAGACTAAAACTTTGTGTTCACGGTATGCAAGGAACAGTTTTTTGGCTTCATGTCTTCTGAAGTATTCCTGTAACATGAGAAGGTATCTACTGACAGTAAAGAAAAATTACATATTTTAGCTTTTATTTACAACAGACGTTCTCTTGGGCAGACAAATACTGCAGCTACATACACAGAAGTAATACTTGTTTATGTGAATAAAATTTTCCGAGGAATCCCTGGGCAGGATGCAAGCTAGTGAACACATACTGCTTGGATACTTTTTGTTCCAAATCGCTTTTGCAGAGTGGTCAGAAAATCATGGCTGTATAAAATCATATTCTGGAAAAGATAAGCCTTGCATTGTCTGTGTTCTTAATCTCTTAAATGTAACAGTACTTGTTTTGAAACTATTTTATGTGAAAAGTCATTAGATGTTGGAAAGCCAGCAAGCATCAGAGAATCCTTGATTTAGACTATGCACAAGACATCTGGATTAGACTACATACGGGACTGTTCTATGTAAGCAAAGAAAAACATTATGAACCGAGAGGAAAGCTCATTGACGCTCTAAACCAGGCTCATGACAGAATAAGGCCAGTACATAGACCTCTGACAAAAGTAATTTGGCTAAAGAAGTAGGAAACCTACTAAGGGATCAGCATAATCAAACAGCTAAATAAGCAGTTCTCTTTGGTAGTCTTTCGTTTTTTCCAGTGCAAATTTCATACGAGTACAAATGAAAATGTTGGACACCTGTGGCGTACTTCTTTACCTAGGCTCTAGAAGTTCAAACAGAAATCCTGTTAAGAATATAGAATGAACAATATGAGATGAAATGCAGATAATAGAGATGTTCATACTCAGTGGAAAAGATCACACATATTCTGTAAGTCTCACTGCAATTTAAGTAGTTTCACTGTGCCCTTTGAATTTGTTATTGAGGAAGTAGCTCCAAATTTATCTATTGGTTGACTTGGTATCGAAGAATTAAAATACATCAGAACTTCGTTGCATACAGCCTATGCAGGCCTATCCACATCTGAAACATAAAAGAAAAAAACACCCACAAACCTCTGCAAATTGAAATATTAAGAGAGCCATAATTATATATAATTTCTCTCTTTTTTTCTTTTCTTATATATTTTTGATCCTCAGACAACTTTGGGAGGTCATGAAATATAAACTAAAATTATCTAGAAGCTTGAATTTGACACAGTATTATATGCAATAATTACAATAGCAAATTCATTCTATTATATGTAACATCAAGATTCGTGATAAGTATAATGGGATTATGTCAAATAATCTGAAAAATAATCCAACTTTTGCAATTTTGAATTACCCACATATAAACCTAGATCGATCTCACATGGAGCTCTATATAGATTGATCCTTCCTGAATCCATAAAAAGTAGACTGTAAGGCTGAAGATTTCTCAGCTATAAAGAGCAGCAAAACCTTTCCTGAGAATCCCCTGTAAAAGACTAGGCTCCTTAGTTCTCTCACCTTTTTTACATATGTTTGATTGATCAGTTTGCCTTTGATGACCCAAATGCTACAAATCTTGTGTATACTTATAACAGCAGAAGTGGTTTGGAATAGATAAGAACAGCACACAGCTACAGCAGCACACAGCTACAACAGCACACAGGTTTTTTTTAAACAGAATTTTTATTTGCTTTACACATAAAGGCTTATCTCCCTGCCTTTCCCCATCTCTGTTCCAAAACCACACTTGTGTTAGTCAACTGATTTGCCAGTTTAAATAGGAAGAAAATAAACCAATTCTCTGCAGTTAGTAAAGGCTAATATCATCAAAACCATCATCTTTTTATCTTACACAAAATGCAGTGAAGAAGCCTGTGCCATTACTGCAAAGTACCCAAATTCATAATTGTCAGATAATTTCGTGTCCTACTTCTAGCTAAAAGGTATTTACTTACTGCAATTCAAGTGAATTTGTTCTGCTTGTCTGCTGCTACATCTTCCAGTTAAATTGTGTTTTCACCTCTTTGAAGAACTCTACTGATTTCAGTTGCTAAAATAAGGAGGGCTTATTCATCCCAGAGAGACCAAGACTACCAGGACGATGATAAAAGAGATTAAAAAAGGTTAAATGCAATCAGAGTGAAGGGGGAGGGGGAAGGGAGGAAGTCTGGAAAATAAAGAATGATAGAAAACCAGACAAGAACTAGAGGACTGAAAGAGAGACCCAGCACTCTTCACATCACTGGTTAGCCTATGCTTTTCTGATACACTCCATGCAGTGGTTCTCTTCCAGGTGCCAGCTGCCTAAGGCCTAATACCTTAACAGTTCCAAGATTCCCAAGTATGATCTTAGGTGCAAACACTTGAAAAGGGTGGGAGAAGAAATTACTATCAGATCAAAGAAGTACAGAACCTGCATCTCTAAGGTGATGGGACACATTTTACTGAATACCAGAACATGCTCACAGAAAACAGAAAGGGCTCACAGAAAATGGCACATACCTTAGTCAGCATCTACTTGTTTTAGTTCTAGGCATACTAGACTGCGTCTATTTACCTTTGAAGTTTGCTTAGGTAGATAATGTTTCTGACAAGCTGAATAAATATCTACATAATTAAATGAGAAATATCATGATAACAAGTCTGAGTTGATATGGCTGTGGCTGGATATCTCTGATTTCAGAGTGGGTGCTATAAGCTGAATTAATAATTTTTATCTGTATTACTCATCATCAAAGACATCAGATCTCTTTAATGCTTGTTAAGTAAAAAAAGTCTCCCTGTCAATTCCTTTCACATGTTGAAAAGCAAGCTCCATAGAAGTGTTATCAAACTGTTGAGCATTCATGCACATGTCCACTATTGCTCAGTAGGAATTTTGCTGCCTATTTTGAAACTAAGTGAATTATGTGACAGCTGAGGCTAAGAGAAAAAAGCATACATAGAAAAATATCAAAATATCCTTTACAAGATGAAAGATAAATTTTCTGATTATAGTTTTAATATATCTTCTTGATATTGTCCTGATAACTGATAACTTCCGTAGTGCTCTGGATTTGTACAGTAGCATTCTCGCAAACCTAGGCACAAACATTTATGACGAAAGGGGACGCCGCAGCGCAGAGCTCAGGCTCTAGAGAGTGCCTGCACTGGGTTCCAGAGGGGAGGGCGCGCGATGGGCGGGGCTGCACTCGGTGCGCCCCGGTGGAGGTCCTCCTGCAGCGGGGGCTGAGCTGCGGGACGGTGTCAATGGCTGAGAGGGGTCAGGGAGCTGAGAGGAAGCGGCAGTGCTGCCTCAGGAACAGAGTGCGCGGGGGCCTCGAGCGTCCACTTTCGACCGTGCAGGAAAGGAGGCCCTAACCCAGGAAGGTGGGAAACAGGAACAGAGAAGAAACAATTAAAAAAGGAGGAGGAGGACAGTTAAAAGCAAGGGCCTTCCTCCTAAATCTGTTGTCCCCACCCAGAGCTCCTTTGCTATCCTGCAGGGGGCTAATGAGGAAACACACTCGCACCAGGAGCAACGGCTGATGCGCTGGTAAAGAAGATCACTGCTGGTGCTGCCAGGAAAAAGCAGAGGGTCGCAGTAGTAGGGGACTCTACTCTGAAAGGAACAGAGGCGCCCATCTGTCGACCTGATCCGGTCGCAAGGGAGGTGTGCTGCCTTCCAGGGGCTCAGATCAGGGATGTTGCAGAGAGGCTGCATGCTCTAGTCGGTCCCACTGACTATTACCCACTTCTAGTGATCCATGTGGGTGCTACTGATATGAAGAGCAGGAGCCCGGAGAACATAAAGGAGGTCTACAGAGCTCTGGGAGAGGTGGTTAGGAGCTCTGGAACTCAGACTGTCTTTTCCTCAATTCCCCAGGATACAGGGCAGGATCTTAAAAAGGTTAGGAGGATTGGCCAGGTTAATAAATGGTTAGAAGGGTGGTGCCATAGTCAGGGGTTTGGGTAACTTGAACACAGGACTCAACTTAGTAGGCCAGGTCTACTGGGGGCTGGTGGAGCTGGTCTGACAAAGGGAAGAGTGGATTTGGTAGGAAGTTTGACAGACTGGTCAAGGATGCTTTAAACTAGATGTGTTGGAGGAGAGGAGCATCATTCCATCCTAACACATCCAGTCACTTGCCAGCACCTATAATAAATGTTCAGAGCAATGTAGAGATATTCCACCTGCTCCAGCCAATGAGCCAGCTTCAACTGGAGCTCGGCTCAAATGCCTCTATACAAATGCCCGTAGCATGGGGAACAAACTAGAGGAATTAGAGATGTGATAGCATAGGCAGCACAGAAATATGGTGGGATGGCTCCTAAGACTGGCATGTTGGAATGGAAGGTTACAGGCTCTTTAGGAAAGACAGGCCTGGTAGGCAGGGAGAGGGAGTTGCTATTTGTGTTAGGGATAGGCTGGAGAGTATGGAACTGTCTGGGGACAGGTGAGCAGTCGACAGAGAGTTTTTGGGTCAGGGTTAAAGGGAGATCAGCAATGGGAGACATTATTGCAGGGATCTGTTAGAGATCACCTGACCAAGAGGACTCTGTGGATGAAGCACTCTATAGACAGATAGGAACAGCCTCACACTCACAGGCCCTTGTTCTCATGGGGGACTTCAACCACCCTGATATCTGTTGGAGGGATGGTACGGCCCAGCACAAGCGATCCAGGAAGTTCCTCGATTGTGTGGAAGACAACTTCCTTCTGCAAGTAATAGAGGAGCCGAAAAGGAGAGGTGCTGTGCTTGACCTTGTGCTCACCAACAGGGAAGGGCTGGTTGGAAATGTGACGCTCCAGGGCAATCTTTATGCAATGATCATGAGATGATCGAATTTGAGATCTTCAGGACAGTGAGAAGAGTGTGTAGCAAGCTCACTGCCCTGGACTTCAACAGGGCAGACTTTGGCCTCTCAGGAACCTGCTCAGTAAAGTTCCATGGGATACAGCCCTACAGGGCAGGGGTGCCTATGACTTTTGGTTGATATACAAGGATCACCCGCTGCATGCTCAGCAGTGATACATCTCAACTAGAAGGAAGTGTGGCAGGAGAGCCAGGAGAACCCCTTGGATGGAAAAGGACCTGCAGAGGAAATCTAGAATGGGAAAAAAAGGCTTATAAAAGGTGGAAGCAAGGACAGGCTGCTTGGGAAGATTACAGGGATGTTGTCCAGGAAGCTAGGGACAAGGTTCGGAAAGCCAAGGCCCAGTTACAATTAAACTTGGCTAGGGATGTGAAAGAAAACAGGAAGGGATTCTATAGGTACATTGCAAAGAAAAGACAGACCAGGGACAATGTGGGCCCTCTCCTGAAGCTATCAGGCGAACTGGCTGACCTGAATTTGGAAAAGGCTGAGCTTCTTAATGACTTCTTTGCCTCAGTCTTCACCGGCAAATGCTCTGACCACACCACCCAAGTCTTGGAAGGCAGACAC